>VWZF01004264.1:455009-506689 GCA_013396755.1 Sclerurus mexicanus
CCAGGGCTGGTCCTTCCCCCCCAGGGCTGGCCCTTCCTCGCTGCCCCTCTCGCCATAAGCCACAATAACCCCTCAGTAAGGCTACAATAACCCCTCGGCGGGACCCCCGGGAGGTGCAGCATCCCCTCCCTGTGCCGGGCTCCTCCTGCCCCGTGTCCCCAGCAGCTCTGTATTTATTTACCAACACTCCGGCAGCCCCTGGAGACCGGCCCTGCCCGGTGACATCATGCCAAGGCGGGTGGTGGCACCGGGATTAGCCCCTGGCGGGGCACAGGGGCAGCACCGGCACACGGGTGGCTCGGCTGGCTTGGGTGCTGTCCCCTCTGCAGGAGGGGGTCGAGCCTTCCCCTTGTGCAGAGAGCTCTGCTGGGCACCGGGGCAGAAGGTGGCAGGGCCAGGGGCTTGTGCCTCCACGTGGGAACCTCTGGGCTGCATCCCTAAAAGCCACGGGATTTTGGGATGGCAGAGGCAGCCCTGGGGCGAAGCTGCTGGTTTGTGAAGCTGGGATGGTTTTAAGTGTTCCGCTCTAAAATGTGATTTTAACGGGGTAGGACAAAAAGGATAAATAATAAAGAAGTGGGACTGCTCATCTCCTTGCCCTGCAGTCGGCTGGGGTGAACCTGCCCACACCTTTTTGTGTCTATGGGTGCAGCCCAGGGAAGGTCTGCCAGGCCTGCCAGCCCCTTTTCCTGCTTGTAGTGCTTGGGAGAGACAAGCAGAGCACCTGCCCCGTCCTTCCTCCCTGCCCTCACAAGGATTTGCTCCTAATGCGTTTACAGTTCCTTGAAGCTTATGCTGGGCACTGCAGAGAGGCCTGGGCCGAGCCGGAGGGCTGTAAACAAGCAGATACCGAGGCAGCTTGACTTGTAATCCATGAGAGGATTCTGCCTGGAAAGGATGTGTTTTGTGACTTCATTCTTGCAGAGCACTCCCACTGATTTTTCTCTAAGATCTCGTGGTGTTGGATCCACGCCTCGGGTTCCTTGTAAACATTGTTTGCTGTGTAATGCTGGAATAGGGAATTAAGATGTTCTCCCGTTCTGCCTGGATCCCTAATTCTTGTTCCCTGCTGAAAGACCATGTACAAGTGAGCGTTGTGCTTTGAAGCTGAGGTTGGGAATGCTCTAGGGAGGGCAGAGACGTTGCTTTCATCTGATGAAGATGTCAAGTGCTTCTCTTATTTATTTATTATTTTAGCTTTCTTTGCAGGTGTCTCTTTCACAGTGCCAGGATTGGAATAACTGGCAAAACTGTGCTGGGCCTTGAGCTCCCTCGTGTCCTCTGGATCCCTGGATTTTGAATGAGTGATTTCCTTTCCTTGCTGCCTGGTGTGTGTAGTTGAGTCAGGGTTGTGTTGAGGAAGACAACATCCCTACCTGTAAGTCCACATTCCCTCAAAGGCTCCTTGACTCACCGATTGAATACCTGTTGCAGAGAGAGAATTTAATTAAGGAACTGGTCACTCTGGTGTAGGTCCTGGCTGGCAGTTTAGAAAGTGGGAGCTCCTTGATCTGCTGTGGTACTACAAAAGCATTGCAAGGATTGCGGAGGAGTAAAAACCATTTATTTTGTGTTCTTGCATCACTATGTGCGTGGAAGCCACTTGAAGAGACACCAATAAAGCCAGGCTTTCATTGGGTTTTGGTCTTTAATTGGCAGAGCTTTGTTTGCTTGGACTCAAGCAGAGTCTGCATTAGAGGTCAGCTGTGGAGTGCTGGGGGTTCAGGAAGGGTCACAGGGTGGAGTCTGAAGTGCAGGAATTGAGGGCTCGGTTCTCTTGGCTGCTTTGAAGCTGGTCGGGATGTCCAAGGCAGGATGGGGTAGCAGGGTCTGTTTATCACACTGGGATCAGAATGCACAGCTTCCCTTTTCCCCTCCTTGAAAGAGACCCATGAGCTGGTCCTTCAGGATGTTCCCTCTTTTCTGTGCCTGTTTGTTTGAAGGTCTTGTCTTCCAGATCTAATCACAGTAACTTACAGCTAAGGACAGGTTTGCTTTGCCTGCCAGAAGCCAGGGGAAGTCCATGGAAGAGATGGACTGTTCTGTCTCAGGGATTTTTGAGCTCCTCAGAACAGATTTTAGCTGGTAAATCTTGTGTATGTTGGTGGTTGTGGTGCCAATTGATGATCTGTTTCCCAAAACAAAGACATTTTATAGTTGGACTTTTTAGGGGAATAAAAATACAGTTCTCCAGGAATGCTGTGTCCTGGATCCCATTCCCTATTGGTCCCTGCTCTTCATCCTCCTCAGAGTTTGGCAGGTGGTTGTCTCCAAGGCTGTTTTCTGCCACGTCATTTTGCCTTTTTGTCCCCATTTGTCAGGGCTGGTGGCGGTCTTGCTTTGATTGTTCACGATTCTTCTTCTCTGGGACCCTTTCCTCGATGGCCAAGCCTTCCAGGCCTGTCTGAGAGCGTTGCCCCTGCTCATGTGGGATGTGCTGGACATGGGGAGCAGCTTCGTCTCCAGAAGCGTCACTGGACTGGCCAAGCCACTTAAGGCTGCAGGAAATAACATAATTAATGAGACTTAGTTCTCCCACATCTTGTACCTGACAATCTCAAGTCACTTGACAATGCTAATTAAAGCTAATCACGTTCCTCTGTTTTTAGTAAATAGCTATTAGCCCTGCTTCACTCTTGCTTTAACAAATGATAGTGCCACGCACTGAGTCACTGGAGTTATGGGAATGCAGTCTGTAGGAGCTGCCTTCCTGTCTCCTCACACATCCAGCCAGAGATCAGTTGTTTTACACCTGCTCAGGTGTTGTATGGAATATTAAAATGTGTGGTGTTCTGCTGACTCACAGAAATATGTTGGGTTTTCACTCTTTTTTTCACTGCCACCGTGACTTGTACAGAACCAAAGTCCTGCGGTCGAATGAGGGCTCGAAAAAGTAACTTGAAATTTCAAAAGCTGGGGATGCTTTGAATTTGCCCTTCAGAGGCCTTTTTGGGTGTGCTGAGAGGGAAGGCAGAGTGGTGTCAGAGCTCTCTCCCTTCTCCTGTTTCACACTGGCACTCACTGCACCGTGAGGACAAAGCTGTGGTGTGACTGGGGCATTTCAGAGCCCTGGAGCTCTGGAGGGTCGAGGTTTCACTGATGAAAAATTGCTAAAGGATGGCTTGAGCAAGATGGTACTAAAACCAGATTGTCCAGCACCACAGAAAGAGATGGAGTTAATTATTAACTGTGGGGAAATAAGAAATCTTAACGAGAATCCCAGGAACTCCCATCTCAAACACTGGTCAGGAGGCCCAGGACTGTGAGGGGTGAGGCAGTGCACGGACCTTGGCAGTAATATGCAGGCTGGAGAGGATATCCAGGAGGAACTAATGACATGAACTGGCAAGGTAACAGCTGACTTGAGCTTCTTAAACTGATTCAGTTATACAGTGTCTGTCATGTGAAGATTCAAGCTCTAAATCCTCACCTGACTTTGCCCCCTTGACACACAGCGGTGCAAAATGAGAGCAACAAGGGTGGTGGCTCAGCTGCCACGGGAAGTTTGGCCCTTGCTAATACAGTAACTGCTGCATAAAAAGGTGCTTCTGGCAGAGAAGGGTCAGAATTCACCACCTTCTCCTCAGCTTTCCTCAGAAAAGAGTGAGATGGACCAGAGCAGAAAATAAAATCCCTGTGTGTCCTGTGCAGATGAGCTTCTGGCAGAGCAAGGCCAGGTAAAAGGTGCTCCTGGGAAGAACCTGTGAGCAGGTGAGAACTTCCAGGGTTCAACAAGGGCAGCTTGCAAATCATAAGTCGTGCCAGGCAGCTATGGCAGATCCTTCTTTAATGCCTTTGAGGATATTGGAAGGATCCTTGGAGCAGATAAATGTTCTTACTGTGTTCCCTGTCAGTGCCCAGCTTTTATCAGGGAAACAGATGATCCATCCAGCAGACCCAATTAATTGAATCCTCATCATTCCTGCATTTGCCAGAAAGAAAGATAATGGAGCCATCTAAGGAGCACCAAAAAATTGTAATGATAGGAGATTATTTGGACAGCCTGACTGTTCTGCAATTAAAACAAATCAAGTTGAGAAGCTGGGAGGATAAAGAGTGTTTTCATTCTCTCGGGAACAGTCAGTTGGATGGGAAGAGCTTTTCCCTGGTGCCTTCAGTTCGGGTTGGTGCTGGAATAGCAAGGTGAGGGTCTTATTTCAGTTGGGACAGTCTGTATCTGGGTAATAGTGGCAAAGTCCTGGGTCTGGGGCTCCAAACGGGGCCATCACCTCGAACGTGGGGCTTGCTTGAGCTGAGGAGCTGCCTCTTCCAGTGTGTCTGAGCCGCTGCTGTTCCTCACTGGAGAGCACCGTGTGTACTGGGCTGGTGCAGGGGAAGGGCTGGCACCAGTTTTGCCAAATGTGCAGGAGGAAATGGAGTCACTTGTGTGTTAAATCAGTCCAGCTTGCAGCTTTTATTTGTGGGATTTGCCGGTAGGAGCAGAAGGAAGTGCTGCCTGGTTTCAGCTCATCCCTGGCCGGCCGTGATGCCCCTCTGGGGGCTGGTGCCTGGCTCTGGCTGGAGGTGCTGGCTGTGGAGGTGGGCAGCCTGCAGCTCTAATCGGGCCTTGCTGCTCCTTATCAGCAGCCGGGCTCTTCTGCATTGCAAAGATATTGCTGCCAGGCAACCCCTCGAAGAGTGGGAAGGGAATTCAGCCAGAGGTATCAGTCATTCCTCGGCAGAGGCTGCAGCTTTCCGGTGGTTTCGGAGACACGCCTGGAAAAGGTAGTAAGTTGTGAAGCCAGGCCTGTGAGGTGGTGCCTGTCCTGGCTGCCCTGTGCCTTTCGAGATGAAATTGGAAAGAATTTGAGTAAAATTTCCAGAATTCTTTCCCTTCCCTGCTTCCCAGTGCTGTCCATGGCTCAGCTGAGTGGATTGCTTTGGGCAGGGTGCTTTAGTCTGAGCCTCAGGCAGAGGTGAGTGAGCAGTTCTGACTCGGAGGGGTCCAAATCCAGCCTTAGAGCTGTAAATAAACTCAGAGGCCTCATGGCCACCTGGTCCCAGTAGTCAGGAGCCAGAAAGAAGCACCTCTGCACCATCTTCACCAAGTTACTTTAACAAGTTTAATGGATTTAAATGGATTAATAGTGTGTTTAGGGACAAAGCCAGACAGACTTAAACAAAATTCTAACCCAAAGTGAGTTTTAAAATTTGCTCTTTATTCCTTTGAAGTTTCAACTCACTTTTAAGTACTTTAGAGTGTGATCTTTCTAGGAAGTGTCTCCATCAGAGGGAGACCAGGGGGTTTGTTGTGGGGTGCTGTGTCCCTTTTTGACGAGAAGAGTTGTGAGAGACCTCGAGGTGCTGTATTGGTGATCTTAAACAAAGGAAATACCCCCCAGACCCAGCCTTTCCGATGTGATTAATGCAATGCCCTGCTGGTTCAGCTGGGTTTGCTGTCCGTGGCTGTGGGCAGGACAGCACTGTGGCAGGTGCAGGGGCTTGGCATCCTGCCCCTCCCGGATTCCCTGTGGACACACACTCTGGGATTGCCTCCTGCTGCTGCTCTGCTTGAGGCCCTCTAGTGGTTTCCTGGCAGGGGTTTGGAATGGTGTTTGCCCCTGGTATCACCTTTTTCCATCCCTCCATCCATCCCTCCTTTCCCTCGTGGTGCAGGATGTTGTCTCCAGTGTGTGCATGACAGAACTCAGGCCTGCAGAGATGAGGTGACTTCCTAGAAGGTACCCAGAGGAGCAAAGGAGGTTAAATATGTTCCTTGTTGAGGGAAGTCTGAGGGAGGAACCTGCTCCTTGCTGTTATTTGTGTTGTAATTGTGTCCATTCATCTGATAAAAGTAAGTGCAGAGGGTTCCTGCCCATCTTCCACCATTTCTTGTGTCATTTTCCTGTTTCCAGGGTTTGGAGGAGGAGCTGAAGGAGCCCAGGGTGTTAGAGAAAGACACTTACGGCCCGTGTGTCAGTGTTGCTGGTTGTGCTGGTGCTGCTGAGCTGCTTCCAGTGTCACCTTAGCGAGTGTTTGAAACGGGTGCATTTCAGACACCTGACACCGAAGGAGTAAAGCACATTGTGTTCACCCATCTGCTGTTTAAACTCCTTTCTTGGCTTTCCCCTTGTGTTCCATGTTTGAATTCAGAATGCAGGGCACTGAGTAATGGCAAGGCAGTATTTGTCAAGCAAACCCTGGTAAGGGAGTGTATTTCCCTGGAGATTTTTCTTAGAATCCTGCTCAGACCCTGGAACAACACAGGCAGCCACAGTTTGGGACCTTGTAGACACAGGAAACTCTCCAAACCCAATTCCTTGTGTGCAAGGAGTGCACATCTCCAGCTCTTTCTGTATTAATGAGAGACAAAGAAGAAAGGTTGGGTTTCCCAGTAGATGGATTATTTCAGAGCCGTTACAGGGAGCTTTCTGTGGCACTGGGTATAATCCAGTAAGTATTTCACAGACTGAAGTTTATCTTAAAAATCAAACAATCCATAAACCAGGCCCTCAGACCCAACAAACCTGTTGTTTGTCCTGCCACAATGAATAGGAACATTTACATCTGAGCCTCATTGCTAATGGGTTTTATTCAAAATGAGACTTGAGTGTGGTGGTTTTGGTCTCTGCCATGTGACATATGGACTTGTACACGCAGTGGCCTCGTCTAGCAAGTGTTTGGCACAGACTTTCTTCTCTGTGTTTCCTGAGTTGCTGACAGCTTCATGTGGAAAGTGGGTGTTGGACACCCACAGGTGGAGGGAGAATTCTGAACCAAAATCGCCTGAATGGCGAAATGCGTGTCATGATTTTCCCTTTCTGGAGCTTAGAACTCAGCAGGATGAGGCAGAGCAGCCCCACCATACCTGGTGCACAAAAGCAGAACATTCAGCTGATCCTTTCCCTGATTACCACAATCAATGATGTTGAAACCTTTTTAGAATTCCTTCCTTTTGTCTAAACCAGGTTTCTGACTTGTGAACTAATTAATAGGCACAACTTTCTGTTCCCTCAATACGACTTGAGTGTGTCGATCCCAGGGACAGATTTCTCTTCAATGAGAAAAGGGAAGTACTGGGTTATGTTGCTGGTGGCAGATACTCATCTCCCTAGCGCTGTTGGGCTGAGGGGAAGGTGATCAAAGCTTTTTTCCTTTGTTTTTAGGTGAGTGAAGTGACTCCCATAATACCCACCGTTAGAAATGCCCATGAGCATTAACTCACCATTCTAAAAACCAGAGGCACATCCTAAATTCATCCTCATGCCTTTGTTCTGCATTAGGACAAATGCACCGTTAGCTGTTAATTGTGTTTTAATTCAAATGCGATTGTCACTAGGACAGAAAAAAATGCAAGAGGTTGATTTTTGCATTGCTGGGAGCCACAGATACTCCTGGATACATTTCAAGGTGATAGTTAAGACAGGAATGAGTCCTTACAAGCGGCTGGCTGTGCTTGTAGGGTGCAAGAATGCCTTTCCTATTGTTTGTCCCTCCTCTCCCGTACTGTGATGAGGACAGAGCTGTTGGTAGATAATGCACAGGTGATCAACTGAGTCCTCTGTAAGGTAATGCTTTATAAATTATGGTCACCACAGATGAGCTTATCCAGAGTTTTTATTCAAGGCATTTCCTTAGCTGTGTTTCCCACCGAGATCCTGTCTCACACGTCTTTATTCTCTGCCCTGCCTCAGGCAGAGAGATGGAGTTTGCCTCCTGAGCACAGGAACTGCAGCCCGTCTCAGTCTGTGCTCCCGTATCATCTCACTTTCTTCCCTCTGCTTCTGAAAGGTCAAATGTTTTTGCTGACATTAAGTGTGTTATGAGGTCAAACAAATGAATGCTCATGAAATGCTCTTGCAGAAGGCTGTGTGCAGCAGATAATTCTCTGTGTGTTCATCTCTGTCAGACAAGTGCAGCTGTAGGATTTCCTGCTGTACTCATTGTTCTGGAGCAGTGATGCTTGGCAGGCCTGGACAGAGGGGTCAGCAAACAACAAATTAAGGGACTGCTCTTGTGTTGTTCTGCTTGGCATTCATTTCTGTCTCCAGTGGGCTCTGGGGGTGCCTGTGGATTCTCCAGCTGGTCAGGAAAGGAAAGTTTGGCATGGCAGTGTGGGAGAGAAGTGGTGAAACTGGGGATTGGTGCACTTAGTCATCCGTGCTGAAGCAAAGGAGAGAGAGGCTTGTACCAATTCAGTACAAATCAGTCCAGTATGAGGTTTAGACTCGCTCTGTTTTCTCATTCAGAAACCAGGCTGGGAGGTGAACCCTCCTGTGTCAGGTCCTGCAAAGCCAGGGCTCTAATTGGAAATGGTTAATCTGATTAGTTGGTGTTTGCTAAGAGCTTTAAGAATGAAAACTGCTGTGGAAGTGCTGACTGTTGTGATCATGATAGATATGATTTATCAGCAGTTGCATGGATGAGTAAGACTCTTCTTTTCCCATTTGACTGTGAGGGACCTGCCTCCTGGAGAGCAGAAATAAAATATTTCAGGAAAAAAAAAGATAAAAATAGGTATCCTGTTGTCATCCTGATGTCACCCTCCTGTTGAGCACCAGGCATGGTCATGGTCCCTCCAGTGCCTGAAGGGAGCCTGCAGGAGAGGTGGGAAGCATGGAGTGCCAGGACAAGGGGGATGGCTTCCCACTGCCAGAGGGCAGGGTTAGATGGGATATTGGGAAGAAGTCCTTCCCTGGGAGGGTGGGCAGGCCCTGGCACAGGGTGCCCAGAGAAGCTGTGGCTGCTCCATCCCTGGAAGTGTCCAAGGCCAGGTTGGACGGGGCTGGGAGCACCCTGGGCTGGTGGAAGGTGTCCCTGCCCATGGCAGGGGTGAGATGAGCTTTAAGGTGCTTTCCAACCCAGGCCACTCTATGATTCCATACTACAGTGAACCTTTGAGTGCACCAAACGCTGCTGGTGTGAGCCTGTGACAACCCTCTGGTGTGGTGCTGCTACTGGAAAACCTGCAGGGAACGTGCCTGGCTTTTGGGGCTGTCCAGCTGGCACTAGGTTCAGTGGGTTAACACTTCCAGGAACACTAAAGCAGCTTGAATACCTTGAATCTGCTTTTTCAACCATGCCAGGAAGACTTGGGAGAAGTGTTGAAGACGAGGGGTTCCATAAATATTCCAAGTGCTTTGTCCACTTCAGGAATTCCCGTTGCATTCAGGTGTGGGGTGATTATTCCTTGGTATTCTCATTTTGGGGATGGGTGGTAGTGGTAGTGGAGTAGCTGGTGTTGTTCCAGCATTTGATGTACAAAGTGCAGGCTCAGAAACTGAGCAGAATCACATGTTTTATGGAAAGGAAAATTCTCCTGGGAGGAGCAGGCAGAGTTCATGATTGATTTGTGGAGCGTGCATGCACGCCATGGATCAGGGAGGGGACCTGCTTCCTTCAGGCTTCTTCCATCCTCAGAAGAAACATTTGCAGCTTACAGGTGTGGAATCTGAAAAACTGATTTCTGCCAGCAAAAAGGGGCCCAGACTTGAGCTGCCTTGCAGGTGCTGTCAGATGATGTTGCATTTTAAAACGGTGTTTCTGTCCTGAATAGGGTGTTTAACTGTCTCCTATCAGGAATAGTCTGCAGAGGCTGTGCCTTGCTTTGATGGCTGTCAGATGTTCAGATGAAATATAAAGTACTGGAGTGCAGTTTATGGAGTAGCTTCTGCCTTCAGAGCTTTCAGGGAGTTCTGAAGGAGGGTGTAATGAAGGAATCCTCCACCTCCCCTGTGGAAACTGGGGCAGAATGGAGAGAAAAACTGGTTGGGTGACTCATGTACTTATGTGGTGGCTGAGAAATCCCAGGTCCAGCTCCTAGTTTTCCCATGGGCTTCTGGGGTGTCCAGTCAGTGAGTGACCCAGGACAGCAGCTGGCAGGGCTGGCTCTGGTCCCTGCTTTCCCTCTGGCTGGCTTTGTCAAGAGCTGGGGCTTGGTGTGTGCAGTTCCCCAGAGATCTTTGGGAGACCAAGCTTGATGGAAGTCCTCTCAGCACCTCTCTAGTCATTTCCAAGTCCATTAAGTGCTGAAAGCACGACTGGAGCTGGCAGTGTGGAGCGATAGGAAGATGGCAGATGAGGGCAGCAGGGAGAGGTGAGGGCGGGCAGCGAGTCACTGCCGAGCTGTGGCTGGCTCTGTGTGCTCCTGGTCTGATCCCAGACACCACACCTGCCTCCTGGCTGCTCCGGTCCCTCCCTGAACCGCCCTGTGGGCTGAGCGCGGTGTCTCTGTTCTTTGCCGAGCGCAGGTCTGTGTGCAGTGCCCGGTGCCGTGCCCATCTGTTCCCGTGGAGCGTCCCCAGCGTGTGGAGCCTGCCCCACGCCCGCCCCTGCCAAACCACGGCCTTTACCTGCGTGTTCCGCTGTTTCCCGTGCGACCCCTCCTGCGGCACTGCCTCCTGGGCCACCCCAGACTTCACCCAGCGCTCCGTGGCTCCAATGGTGAAGATGACAAGGTCCAAGACTTTCCAGGCATATCTGCCTTCGTGCCACAGGACCTACAGCTGCATCCACTGCAGGGCTCATCTTGCCAACCACGATGAGCTCATTTCCAAGGTATGTTCCAGACCTCACCCTGGGCAGCCAGCGGGAGGTGTGCTCGCTCACCCTCTGGGTCACTTGCCATGGAAGGGCCTGGCCTGACCCAGTACCTCCAGTTTTGCTTGGAAAACTGGGCCCTCAGCCCAAAGGATCTATTTGTGAGCTGCTGGTCTTGTTTTACATGAGTGTGGTCTTCAGCATCCTCATGGGGGGCAGCAGAGGGGCAGGTACCGATCCCTTCACTCTGTGACAGTGACAGGACTTGAGGGAATGGCTGGAGCTGAGTCAGGGGGTGGTTAAGTGGTATCCCAGCTTAAGAAAAGGTTCTCTGGTGCCTCTGTCAAAATGTGAGGTGGGTTCCAAAGACTCCTGAGTTGATGCTCAAACTCTCCTATTTTTACCAATCTACTACCAAGAGACTTTGCAGTGGAAAAGGTGGGGTGTGCTCTGAGCTGGGCAGAGTGGAAGGGTTCAGTCCTGTGTTCACATCTGTTGATCAGAAGGTGAAGGGTCTTGGGGATAAGGTAAATAAATAAATCAGGCCAGTAAATCAAGGGCCTTTGCAGAGGGAGCAGGGCAGTAAGAGGAGCTCATTCTGAGGTGTGAAAACTAAACTTGCTCTGAGTGAGTGTTGGAGCCTGCAGTGCCTGGCTGTGGCCAGGCCTCCAGTTTCCAGGTTCCAGCTGCCTTGGAATAACTGTTCCGTAAAGTTTGTTCAGCTTATAAAGTCTGTGTTCAGAAAAAACAGACACAGCTGAAGATTTATGAGCTGAGAGGAGTGGAAATGGCACTGTGAGCTCTGTGTGTGCAACTGAAATGGTTCAGCCTCTTGGAGCAGCCTTGGGAGAAGGGCTGGGATCACCAGGGACGGGGGTGCTGTGCCCATTGGAAGGTGGTTAGTGCTGCCCCTCTTCCTCTTGGCACAGAAAAGATTGGAAGGTGTCACCTTGCACAAGGGCATCTGTCCTTACAGGGTTGGCACCTCGGCAGCTGTGGGGATCCTGCTGGATTTCCGTGGTGGGTGCTCAGACCAGTCACCTCCCAGTAGAGTCTGTCTCCTTCCTTTCTCCCTTGGCGGGTGTGTGGGCCAGGTTGATGTGTTACCTCTGTGATGCTGTCTCTGTGCCAGAAACTTGAATTTGAATGTTCTGGTGTGAATAATGCTGATTGCAGGCTGCTGCAGTTGAGGGTTGTGAGTTTCTGAGCAGACAGGCTGCCCATGGGATGGCACCTCCAGGCTCATGGGGCTCCTCTTGTCCTGGTACAACTGCAGGGGTTCTGGGAGCTGTCCTGGAGGGACTGCAAAGCCTCAGAGCTTCCAAAGAGGAGAATGTTGTACATCTCCTCAAGAGAAGGGAGTTTGGAAATGGAAATATAACCACAGTCTGTGTCCTGGAGGTGAAATACCTTCCGCCTTTTGGGGCAGCTCTGTGACTTCAGGCTCCTCTCGAGCTGGGCCAGTAAAACAGGGAGGGCACTGACTTCCCTGCCTGTTCACTGGGAGAGTTGATCCCCTGGATGTTGTGTTGGGACACAGAAGGTGCTTTAGTGCATGAAGAAGGAGGCTTGTTTTACTTACTGCTTCCACAGCAGATTAGAGTTTGTGCTGTGCTTTATTCCTTGATGCCCCTGGTCCCCAGCCAGGGAAAACACGAGGCTCTGCATTCCCAGTGCCTTTGCCTTTGGGGCTTCCTTCCCCTCCCTGCTCCCTGTCCATGCTCCAGTGCAGCCAGCCTTGCAGGGTAAGGAACTTCCAGCAGGGCAATGCCAGAGCTGCCAACTGCTTGGAATTTGAGCTTCTATCCTGCAGGAACTGCCCAGGAATGCTGACTGCTGGAATACAGACATGGGGGGAAGTAGGAATGCACACCGTGAGGCTGTGTGTGAATTGTGGGAGTGTTAGCTCCAGCGAGCTGTGGGATCTGCTCCTTCTAAAAGCTCATTTAGACTGAGATGTGAATTAACAGCTGGGGCCACAGTGCTGGTGGAGCACTAGGAGATCATGCAACTTGAATGCAGAGGGTTTGGGGGTTTAGGATTTATTTCTCAGAGTTGTAAACATTGTAAGGCCCATCTTGGTATAACTGAAAACCTTCTAAAAGTGGTTGTGCAATGATGATTTGTGCAAGTGGCTGTTTAAAAGAACAGAAGGGCTGTCCCTGCCTCGAGGGACTTCCAAAATGTGTAGAAACTTTCCCAGGCAAACTTAAATAGTCCTTTTTTTATCTGTTTGAGTTGGGTTGGAAGCATCTCCCCGAGGCCTCATGCAGTTCTTTCCCCACAGCCTTGTGGCAGCATGGAGAGCCAGGCAGTGCAGTTGTCGTGCTTGTTTTCCATGTGAAAATGTGGCAAATGGAGGGGAGGAACAAGCACTGTGAGGATGGAAAATAGAGTGGGAGACTTTGCAAAGCCCAGAGTTTCTCAGCCTGGGGTGTATCTCATCCTGAACCTGCCTCTGTCACTGGAAGCAAAACAGCCCAAGTGACACCATCCTTGGAAACATTGCCCAGAAAACAGGCTTTTATGTAACAGCAGGGTGGTGGGGATTTGGCTCCGTGAAATAATTCCTCTGTCCCTTTTGCCCCAAGTTGTGCAGAGCCCACAGAGAGCTGGGAGCTTTCAGCTCCTTTGGATACACACAGATTGCAGCACTGGCTCATGCCTTTGGCTGAAACACAAGCTGGAGCTGAATCCCAGAATTGTTCAGTGTCAATCCATACTTTATTTCCTCTCCATCTCCCAAGTTTCCCCTCTCAGCCCTTCAGCACCAGTGTTAACTTACTGTGATTTCAAAGTGTTTTGTCAGGGCTGGATATCTGGAACTCTCTGACAAATATGCCTTGGCAGGGCAGTTTTTGCTTTCCTTTCTACTTGAGGAAAACCTTGTGCTCGAGAAGGGGTAGCAGGTTTCTCAATAAGCCACTGCTATTTAAAGAAAATAATCGATGCTGAGGCTTTTAAGAAAATCCAAAGCTGTTACATGAAGCCAGTTACCAAAATGTTTCTTCCTTGGCCTTTTATCTCCTGCAGCCTGAGGGAGAAGGTGGTTTAGTGTGTCTGATTTGTAATAAGATCTAAATTGTGGGTTGGATCGTCTGGCCAAGAAAGGTCTTACTGACTTAGGAAATAGGACGGTGATCAGGCGGATGGGGTGGGGTGAGGAACCAGCTCTCCTTTGTCTGTTCCTCTGCTGTCTGGGTTAGCAGGACTGGAGGGTCCTGTTCCCTTGGAGCAAGGCATCATTTCCAAGTCTGAGCCAAAGTCAGTGCATGCTCTTGTTTCACTGACTGTTTCCAATGCCTGAGTGGTCTGAGACTTTGGGAACTCAACCTTGCCCTGCAACAGATTGCTGTGTGACCTTGAGTAAGTCACTGGGTGTCTTTGTTCCTCCTCTCCCCACCTATACAGTTGAAATGCTGCTGTTTTGTCCAGTCTGCTTGGAATATAAAGCTCTGGAGCAGGTCCTGTCTGCTCTCCCAAATTAGTACAGTGTGTCCCAATCCTCTTTGGCTTTAGTGTAAAAACAAAAATACTGTGCCAGGCGACTGTACTTAAAAAGCACATTTCGATGTCTTCCAAATTGCCAAAAAATAAGTGAAAGGTACTTTTTGTTACATCCATCCTTCTCAGGCACAACATCCCTCTGCAGCGAGGAGACAGAGGGGCTTTTCTTGAGAACTGCTTTCTGCATCATTTTCTAGAGGGGCCTGCAGGTAGAGTTAACAAAGTAGACCTTCAGCAAGGTAAAAAGCACCTTTCTCTTTCCCAAAAAGGCAGGTGAGATGCCGATATCTTCGTACTCTGTGCTCCTCAGACTCTCTGCCAGCCTTTTCTGTTTGGTTTCATGTGTGCCCAGTGAAAAAGGATGGGAACACGAGCAGAAAGATGCAGGCCAGAATTGCCACATTAGCGTCTTGGTGGCTGATTTCTTTTGCCATGTGAGCAGTAATTCAGCAGAAATGCCCCTGATTATGGAAATATGTAGAGAATGTCTTGTGGGCGTCCTGCAGTTTCTTTTTTCCATGAATTACTGTGATCCAACTGCTAAACATTATGCAGTGATGTATCCTCTGAAGTTGCCTGAGGCTTGTGAGGAGGTTTAGTGTTCTCTTTGATGTCTGCATGGAGCCTTACTGAACATGGATGTGAAATTCCTCACCACAAAGGGCTGCAGCTCCTCCAGCACTGAGAGTTCAGGAAGAATAGAGGACTCCTATGTGCCTGACTTTGTCAAATGGGCTTGGATTGTTCATGAGGGAGCACTTAGAAGCTCTTTTTGATCTTCTCAGTGAGGAGTTGAAAGGTTTATCAGCAAAACTCCCTCCCAGTCTTTGTGGCCTCCTCCTTCCCAGCCTGCTGGAGCCTGTGTTGGTCCAGCAGCCCCTTAGGTTTGTGGTGCTCTGAAAACATCAAACTTCGCTCTGTGTTGCAGCTGGAGGATCTTTAAAAGGATTTGAGGCTTTGGTGCAACTTGCAGATAAGTTGTGGATGAATTCAGCCACTTGGAAGCATTTGATGCACCACGTGTAGGTGGAGTGAGCAGCAGTTGTTGGGCTTTTTGGTTTGGCTCTTTGTTCTTTTCTTTCTTGCGTGTGGACAGGACAGTGTTTAACGTTCTCAGGGCTTTTACTTCCCAGGAACCAGCTGGTGTCTTTGTCAGTTCACCTTGAACACATGGAGTTATTTGCTGGGTGGGGAGAACATGCACAGAAGCTAAAACAATAATCCTAAAATTACAACGTGGTGATCTTTCATCTGATGGAAGAAGAAAGAGGCTTTCAGTGTCCAGGAGAAAATCCTGCATTTCCATCATGGGATAAAATGGTGTGCTAGGTGAGATGGGTCAGGTTCTTATTTTTCATTACACAGGTTTTATTCTTGCTATAAAATTGATCTTTTGTCTTCCCAAATATGAAGTTCCCAGCTCCATGGTAATGAACTCCTGAGGCCAGGAGGAGCCATCACACCATCACATCTGAACCCCTCTGGATCATGGGCCAGTGCCTTTCATTGGGATTGCAGTTCTTTCAGGAAAAGCATTCAGGCTGGATTTGAAGACTTCAAGGGGGGAAATTCACTGCTCCCTTTGGTCTTTTTTTTCCAGTGGTTAATCATCCTTACGATTTAAAATGAGAGGCTCTGAATTTAGATCTGTCTGACTTGTGCTTCCTGTCACTGGCTGTTATTTTACTTCTTGTGCTGATGAATGACACCTTTACTCTTCCTTGCTATAAAAGGTGGTGATGTGCAGTCCCCACTGGATCATTTTCTGGGCAGGCTAAACACATTCAGCTTTGTCATGGTGCAGTCTCATGTTTTTCCAATTCCATTCAATTTGTGTGGTTTTCTTCTACATCTTTAGCATTTCAACATGTTTTTAGGAATGGAAACGGGGCTGCTCTCATTGTTGAGGCTCAGCAGCAGCACCTTCTCAGCAGACATTCCGTGCTGGTGCTGGTCTCGCTGGCTCAGCTCTGCACAGAGGCTTCTGCTCCTCTATTTGCTGCAGCTCTTCATGCACCAGGTTTAGCAATTCTATGCCCGTTTCTAGAAGCTGTCCAGTAGCTCCTGGATTTCAGCTCTTGTTCCCTAATGAGTAGCCACTTCCAGGTGTTATTCACAGCTTGCTCTTAATTGCAAGTATTAAAGTTCAAGCTGGAAGTGATGGACAGCAAAGCAGCTCCGTGATGAGTTTTTCAGCTTCCCTTTTCGCTGCTGTGAAACTGAGGGGAGGTGTCTTGTCGTTCTTGGCATCCGTGGAGTTTAAAATTAATTTAATTTTCAAATGAAATGCGGGATGGGAGGGTTTCAGTTCTCAGTAGAACAGTGTGTCATCAAAGTTGTTAATGGGCCTTTTCCTTCCCAGGAGATTGAGTGTTTATTAGGCAGAAGGGAACTTGTGGAGACAAGCTCATGGCAGGACCTTCTCCAGGCAGGTTGGTGTTTGCAGAGAGGGCAGTGGGTCTGTTGTTTGAGTCCCAGTGTTGGGCAGGCAACAAACAAACAATGCCCTTTGCAGGGGAAAGGCAGGATATGAAATCTGAGCTGTGTAATGAGAATTTGCAGTGCCTGTTCCATAGTGCAGCCACCTAAATTAGATCTCTCTGTCGTGTGTAATTGCTTCCTCTGGGCTTTACCCTACAAGTCACTGCGTTCCCTGGGCTCACACTGTCCATGGTGGGATCACAGACAGTCGGGGTCAGGCCTCTTATTTAGTCAGGATATGGGTGTTTAATAGAACAAGCCCGAGGTGCTTTGTACCTCCTTGTATAATTGTGTTTATACAGCAATTAACTGCTGTGTGATTCTTTTAAAAAAATATTTCATTCTGTTCCAAAAAAATAAGGGGAAAAGGTAATAAATCACAATAGTTTAGAATTCCCTGTCATGAAGGAGGAGCAGGGTAAAAATGGCTTTTTCTAATCCATCACTTTCTTTATGGAAACAGCTCTCCTTTCATCTGCTGCTTCCTCTGCCTTAGAATTGATGACCTGGGCATAAATAAAATATTGTTCCCATTTATTATCCAGGGAACTGCCAGGGACGAAGGACAGTGAATCATCAGGGTTTGTTTGTGCTGCAACTGCTGTGAATCCTGAGCGACTGGAGCAGGAGTTGCTCAGGTCTGAGCCCTCCTGGCTCGGGGGGGTTCAGCTGGGGGAGCAGGCAGTGCCAGCAGGATCCAGGGCTTGCTGCTGGGGGGAACTGCCCTGGGAGCTTCCCGTGCAGGTGTGTGCTTTTAATCTGATTTCTCCTGGTACAAGTGAGCCCAGGGAAAACCCAGACAGGAGGCTTTGAGCTCGGAGAACTCTGGTTTAATCTGTGATTTGGTCACACACACAAGTTGGGGGGGAATTCAGGAGGCGCTTTTTCACCTGCTGCGTTTGGGGAGAAGACTCCTGAGAAGACTTTTCAGGAGGAGTCTCTGGTGATAATTTCAGTTTTAGAGTAGCAGGAAATGCTCTCAGGGCTTCCTATGTGTTTTAGGGGAGCCAGTGTGTCTGCCAGCAGGCAGCAGATCTCTGGAGGAGTGTGCCCCTGCTGTTGGGCCTGGCAGGTTTTCCCATCCAGCACAACTGCAAGGGAATTGAAGGATTGAAGCTGGAGCAGGCAAGGAAACTCCACCCAGAGTCTCCTCTCGTAAAATACTGGGCCTGTTCCCATGGAGATCAAACTGTTGGAATAAGCAGCCATAAGAAAGGTAGAAACTGTGACTGAACACCTGGAATTGGGAGAGTTCCAGGGCTCTCTCTGCCTTCAGCAGAAGGAATGAGTTAAAAATCAGATTAAACTGAGCTGCCCGTGGAGTGTCTACACACACCTTGATTTCAGCTCAGCTCTGAGGACACACCCACAGTGATAAAATAGACTTCAGGACCACAACGCTTGTTTTAGGATGGAGATGAACATTCAGAATTAAGGGATTAAACAAGGAATGGCAACTTTTGCTGAACCTCTCAGCACTCAGGTGTCAGTTTGGTGGCTTTATTTCAGTGCAGGGGGTGTTCCCCAGGGACAGAGAGGGGCTGCTGCCCTGGGCACATCTGCTCTCATTGTCAGCAGTGCTGCTATTATGGGCTGTATTACTGGCCAACAGTGCTCCACTGATACGTGGACACTCACTATTATGCTGCTAATTAAACAACTTGTTGCATTAGCAGTTTCCACCTCCCCTCCCAGTTCTGCTTTGTGTTCATCTCTAAAACCCATGCAGTAGCAATAACTAATGTGGGAATAAAGGGTTTTACCCTCCCCTGCCATTGCTTTTTAAAATGACTTGATTGTTGGATGCTTTGAGCCTACAGGAGAACAGCAACAGTCAGAAATAGGGGGGAAACCCACAGCTGCTGCTGTAGCCAGTGCAGATTCACCAGAAAAAACTACATTTTTCATCTTTCAGTATCCAGAAAACTGACCTTAGTTGTCACCTTCTGTAGTTCTTCACAGTAAATAACAAAATTATTCTCTCCTATTGCCCCTCTACATCCAGCATGTAAAGGATTGCACTCAGGGGCTGTCACTTATAAGTGCCAGAGATGCCAAACTCATCTCAACTCCCTTGAACTTCCTGCAGGTCTGGGAATGCTGTTGGAAATGAGGTCGTGGAGGTGGAGGGATCAAGGCTAACCAGCCATAGCCCTCGGGCCCAGCGTGAAGCCCTGGAAGATGTGGATTTTCACTTCCTTCTCCCATCCCGTGTCATGTAGACCAGTGAGTGTGGACTTCCCACCTCCTGGCAGGAGTTGGCACGTGTGGGAGATGGCCTGTCCTCCTGCAGGGCTCACAGCAGCATTCCTGGTGTGCCTGCCCTTCCTGCAGGGCTAGAAGTGCTCCTTAGGTGATGCATTTACTCTGATTTTGGCCAATTAAGCAACCTGGTGTCAATAAATGTGTAGTTCCACGAGTTGGAGGTTATTAGAAAAGCCCAGATCGCTCTTAATTCTTGCCCCCAGAAGAGGTCAGTTAAAAGAGAGTTTCAGCTGCACTGCACAGGGGTGCTGTCCAGCACTGTGTTCCCTGGAGCAGTGGCAGTGTTGGAGAACTGAACCCCCCACAGGAAGACAGCAGGAACTGGTCGCAGAGCTCAGCGCTAAATTCCCTTTCCATCTGCAAGACCTTCGGTAGATCTGGAGTTGCTCTGGATTTGGGGCATGTGGTATCCACCGATCCCTCTGTCCACGCCTCCACGCTGCCTTTTCCCTGTGTTAATGCAGGGTTTTCCTTTGGCAGAGGGAAGCAGAACAGGAGAGGAAGGGAGCCTGGAATCCCTTCTCTCCTGGAATGAAGGGCCCATAGTCCCACAGTCTCCTCCCTTCTGGGGCTGCAAAGAACAGGGGTCTGTCTCCTGAAGCTGCTCTGCTTTTCCCTGCCCCTACATAAATTGGAGCAATTGCTTTTAAAAGTAAATACTCCATCTGTTCTTCTTCCCTGCAGTATTTCCATACTTTTTCATCTTAAAGTCAAGTTTTGAAGCGCAGCAGCAGCAACCAGAGACCATCAAAATCACAGGAGAAGCCCCAGAATATTGTGAAGTTTTACAGAAGTAATAAATTCTGTGTGTTTCTTTTTTGTTTGCCTTCAGTAGTCTGTGCCTTTAGTGTTCACATTTTGAAATTCCACTTTGAAGTCTGTGAGCTAGAAACACATTTCAAAATAAATAGAAACAGAGTGCAGGAGCCCTGGGCTTTGGGAAGGAGGGGGAATGGCACAGGGCTCGTGATAACAGGAGGAGAACTGAGTGTTGTGGTTGAATTGAGGCAGAGTCTGGAGGAAGCGCCTGCCAGGCGTGTGAGGGACAAGGGAACAGAGCAGTTTGCACCTATTTTCTGAATTTTGGCCATTCTTTATAGAGTTTTCCTCGGGCTTTTAGCTCAGCTTAATTTGTGTTAGAATTCTGCGTGCACCAGGGAAAACAAACCCCTGGATTTTCAGCAGCTTTCATTTCCCTATATACTGACCTTCATTAATTCCAGGTCTTTGGAAGGGAGCTCATTTCAACCACAGCCTAAAATCTGCCCTTTGAAAGGAGCCTCCTGCCCTGGCCCGTGGTGCTGCGGGGCAGTGACGCTGACACATGGATTGGTGACTGGGAATGTGGCCCTGGGTCCTGACCCACTTAAATCCCTGGGCGTGCCTGGGAGCCACAGCCCCCCTGCTGCTGACGTGTGTCCCAGCACGGCTCCCGGGGAGCAGGGATCACATCCCGGGGGACTGGGGGTCTGCGTGGCAGCAGGGATGGCGTGGAGAGAGCTCTGCGCGGGGTGTGCTGGCTGTGGGTCACCGTTTGGGGGTCTTGTGAACAGCGTGGATTTGGGGTTTTAGCTTCAGGCTGCTGGAAACGTGAGGGGATGAGGGAATCTCACGGGGAGAAGCAAATCAAACCAAGCCAAAAGAAAAAGAATTTGAAAATTATTTAAAAATTAACTATTACTTAAATTTTCCTGAGTATTTTAAGGATCAGGAGGAGGAGGCTGTTGTGTGGCATTGGAGCACTCGGATTTCCGAGCACAAGGGCTCTTGTGGGTTGGAGCAGGAATGGAAAAGGCTTCAGCTTCCTCCTCTGAGCATCCCTGGAGCTCTGCCCTTCATTCTCTGGGATTGCTTCCCCAGCACTGCTCCTGCACCACAAACATTCCAGGGGCTATGGGTTCTCCCCTCTCAGCAAAGCAGGAACGGATGGATGCTTCCCCCACAAAAGTGGGATGTAGGGGAAGTGTGAGGTTCTTCAGCCACTGAGAATTTGCCTCGTTAATTGACCTTCCCCTGGCAGTGTCACCATAAACCTCTGTTAGGCAGCGTTTCAGCAGGATAGGGGTGGGGATTAGGGATAAGGATAGGGATAGTGTGCTGGTATCATAGGGGTGTGTCCAGACCTTTTGCACTGCCTGGCCCCGATGTCTCCACACCTTCCCTGTGTGGTCAGAGTGCTGAGTGGGTTCCTGTCGGGACAAAAGGCTCTGACCAGGACAGGGCTCGTTCCAGGAGCAGGGAATGGCAGGGCTGGGGGGACACCTGCTGCTGTCACAAGGCAGAATGAAACACTGCAGTAACATCTCCCAGCAGGACAGAACCACGCAGGGGTCTCCCACCTCTCCAGCCCGTGCACCTTCCTCATAGACGTGGTGTGGAACTGCTGGGAGGGAGCTTTTCCAAGGATGGAACATGGGCCTGTTCCCTGTGTGTTTGCACAGCAGCATAAACTGCTGGGGAATAAGGCTGTGCTGAATTAATTGAGTTATTTCAGAAGTGAGGTTGGGCTGCTAATTCCGTATCGACTGTGGGCTTTAAATAGCATTAAGGACCCATGTTAAAACTTAATCCAAACTCAGGAATGCAGCTGGAACAGGGTAAGGCCACATCTGTGTATGAGGTGGAATGTGTCCTGTAATGGGGGCAAAATTGAATCCCTGTTTAATCTGATCATGGACTGTCCCTCCTGTGGGGAAGAACCAGGTGGAACTGATGGACCCTGAGGAGGTCTCTGAGCTCTGTGTGGGTACAGGGACCAAGTAATTGAACTTGTGCCCCCTTGGGGAATACCTGAGTGTGATGTGAGGGGATGGTTGAAGTGGCTCGTGCAGACCCTGAATCTGCAGTGGGTATTTTTGGAGTAATATTTTCCAGTTTTCTTCCCACTGTGCAGTGACTCACAAGGAACCTCCTGGCAGAGCCATCATACACCTGGTGTAGTGGTTCCTCTAAACACATTGCAGGGCTAATCTTTTTAATTAATCATTGCTGCCATAATTAATAGGGCTTGAAAGGTGCCATAAAGGCAGGGCTTTCTGTGGGGAGTTGGCTGACAGGTGGGATAGCAGCTGGTAGGGATTGGGATTAAGAGTTCCAGGGAGTGGGATGAGTGTGAGGAGAGCCTGGGGTTTGGGGCATATCTTCCTACACAGCCTCACGTGCACTGCAGTTGGGTTGATGTCACATTTTGTCTTACTGAGAGGTCTCCTCTCCCTGCTCAAACTGTATTTTATGAGAACTTCTCATCTTTGGATGTTTAAGGATGAAATGAGCAACCAGAACAGAACAACCTTGCCTTCAGTGTCGTGCCAGCGACAGGAGTAACTCGAACCCAAAAGTCGTGCACGATGGTGGGACATAAACGATCACAGATCTCTCAGAACAGGTCGCTGGGTGGATTTTCTGGCCCAGACTCCTTCTCTCCCTGCACTGCCGTGTCCCGGGGGGCTGTCACAAGCACAGAGAATGAGTCCTGGTGGCCATTTGGCTCCTCCCGAGCTGCTGGTCTGCACTGCCCAGGACTGGGCTCTCTGGAAGTGGCTCTGGGCCGTCTGTTCCATTTGCAGCCCTGCAGGGGGAATTATCTGGAGCTTTCAGGAGCGTGGCGTGAAGGGGCACACTCTGTTCCTTTTCCCTCTGCTACCTCTTTGGGACCAGTTGCCTTTTCATTTTTGCTTTATTGGATTATTAAAAGGCTGCCAGCTGGATATAGGTAAGTGGGGGTTTTCTCTGCTGCAGTCTGCAGAGAACAGGCAGCAGTGTGGAGCCCTTTGGTCCTGGCAACTGCTTCCTATTTTTCCAGATGATTCCAGCCAGCTCTTTTTGTGTTTAGCCTATTGTCAGATAGAGCCACAAAGACCCGGGGTATTAATCCTGTCATCTGTTCAGCGTGTGGAACTGCTGAGTGGGCTGTGCCGTGAATGAGGAGCTGGAGGTGCTGGGGGAAAGCGGGATGGGCTGTGGGCGTGCTTGGAGCGTGGCTGCAATTCGTGCCTTTCCCTGGCGTTGCCGCTCATCGAGTGTGACAATGTCCTTTTGTGTCCCCAGCGAGGGGTCTGGGGGTGTGAGGGCAGGTGGAGCTGGAGCAGGCTGGAGTGGTGGGGGGCACAGCCCTTCCCTGCAGCCCGTGGGGCTCCGAAGGGATCCCGAGTCGTGCTCGGAGCACGCGGAGCTGCACACCCAACGCTCTGTGCTGAGACCAGAATAGAACAAATGGACTCAAGCAGACCTGCGGCTCCCAAGGTCGTGGGTGTGAGTGGACAGGATCCATGTCTTGCAGTCTGAGCCCATCCCTGGTGGCTGGAGCTGGAGCTGGATCCCAATGGCAGCTGCACATCCCGTTCCTCCTGCGGCAGGTCTGGTTTAACAGTGTCTGTGGAGCCCACACTGCCCTGCTGTGCCTCTCACAGAGCTGCAGTTCTGGGACCTGCCCACCCTGAAGGACTTGTGTCTGCCCCATCCTGTGCTTACAAAGCAGTCCGTGGGGTTGGCCTTTAACTGGATCCAGGATAGGGGAAAGGGGAAGAGCCATTTCCCTCAAACCCACCCACCGCCCACAGAGCATTTGGTTTTTAAAATAGCGATTTCACAGCTCTAATTTGGAATCAGCACAGCTGAGGGGGCCATAATGAGTGTCTGTACGTTGGGTGATGGGAACTTCTGAAACCAGAGCAGCTGCCAAAGCATCTTAACATGGAGCTTCTGCTCTGAGAGGCACCTTGGCAGGCGAGGATCCGGCCAAACTGCTGACTCCGGCCTTGTGCTTTCCCACCTGGATACTCAGAGCAGCACTCCTCAGGCCCTGCAGCTTTGGGATGCTGGGCACCCAGAAGCAGGGCAGGTTTCTGAAGGTGAGTGCCAGGAGGAATAAGCTGTTGTGCATCTCAAATCCCAGAGGTCCCTGTTGTGTTTTGGAGGGCTAGCCGGGATGGGGCGGGAGGGTTTTGTTGCTGGCATCAAGGGTGTGTTTCCAGCCAGACACTGAGCATCAGCAGTGCAGAGAAAAACATGTGCTTGGGCTTTCGGCGTGGGGGAAACAACAACAGAGAGATCCTTTCCATTTCTTTTATCTGGAAAGTGACACCAGGAGCTGTTATTTCAGAGAACAGGAAGCCTGGATTTCTCTGTTTGTGTGTGAGATGCGCCTTTGAATGTGTATCAGGAAAATGTGCACAGAGAAATGCAGAGCACAAAAAGTAGGTCTCACTGCTCACTACCCCTTCAGCGAGGGAAATGTCTTTGTGTGCTTCTTAAGAAACACAACCAGACAACAGCAAAACCAAAGAACATCTGCTCGTGTATAAATATACCTGATTTTTCTGGGTTTGTAGTTCCCATTACAGCATGTGCCAATCTTCCTGGAAGAGCAGCCAGAAGAGCAGCAACATCTCAGGTTGCAGCACCTGGATAAAGCCCTCCTGCGCCACCTTTGCAGGGCTGCAGTCAGCTCAGAGGGCAGATGCACTGAGGAACTTGTGGTTGCCACACTTCTGCAAGTGTTTTTTACATGTTTTGCCAAATCCTCAGCTCGCTGGAGGGGGAATATTAAGGCGGCAGCAGCCCTGAAAGCTGAGCAGTGGTTTGCTGAAAAGGTCTGCTTGGACAGGGGGTAATTAATGGGATATTTTTCCAGTGACCACCCTTAGATACCCTAAAGCACTGGCTTGAGCTGGAAGGAGGGGCACCTCTGAAAGGAGGCCACTGTGCCTGGGAGTGGAGCAGAACAATGTCCAGTGAGCCCCGAGACAGGGCTGGTGGGATTGGTTTTGTTTATTAAAGACAGGCCTTTGTAGAGCAGTAACGGAAAATCCTATTTCGGTACCAACAAAAACTGTGCTCCCGTGGTTGTTGTTATTGGCAAACTTAGTCACTTTGGTGTTTATGGAAAAGTATTTACTGGGAAGGACTGGAGGGTTTGCAAGCCTCATCTGCTTTCATTTTGCTTTGATGGCACACACGTTGCTGTGGGACTTTTGTGTTTCATCCCTGGAGCCGTGTTCCCAGGCTGGCATCCCTCTCCTGCAGCAGGGCCCGCCAGTGTCCCTCCTGTTTGCTGCAGCAAGGGAGAGCATTGCCTGGGCTGGCTGGGACTCTTCTTTCTGCCTGGGGGAGCATCAGCTTTCGGTCCCCACTCCCCCCCCAGGACATGGGAACAGTTCCGAGTGCTGTGGGGCAGCCAGGCCAGCCCTGGTTGGATGTGGGGTATCAGCAGTGGCAGCACCACGGAGCTGGGGTGCTGCAGAGGGGTGAAAAGAAGCTTCTCTCATAAATGCAATTACACAAACATGCTTGAGCCATATGTCCTGTTTAATTCCTCCCCAAGAAAAGAGGCATTCCTCAGGGCACCGCTTTTGTCTGGCTGAAAGAGATATCCCAGTGCCTCGGGCATCCTCTCTGAATCCAGAGTGGCTCCTCTGTGCCCTGAGTGGCAACTAATCTTGGGCTTCAGATCCCTCTGAAGAACAGTTATTCCTCCAGGACTGAGTGGGTTCTTTGCCAGGCAGTGATTTTCTGGCTGGCAGAGCCCTTGCTGCCATGCAGACCTCACAGGCAGCTGGCACTGCTGGCTCTGGCTCCCTGCCCCTGTGCCCCGGGGTGTTGTTGCCCACTGAAGTGCCTCTGCTCTGGGGAAAGGATCCTCTTGCAACTGGGGATCTTCCAGTAGGAGGCTTTGACTTTGTCCATGAGGCAGGAGTTGTGCAGGTGCAGGGGTGCATCCCTAGGGCTGGACTGATGGGAGGGGATAACCCAAGGAGGGCAGGACCCCCAGGACTGTTGGAGGGGAGGTTTCTGTGCACTAAATAAATGACCAGTGTTAGAGGGCCAGGCAGGTATAACCTTGCATGTTTCTCCTTCCCCTCCAAACCCTGTGTCCCACCTTTTAAGGGTATTTAGACTGAAATCATCACCTGAGCTTTGAAGAAAAGCATTAAATATTCAGAAGTTCCTGGTAAGGTGCAAGAGAAAGGATCAAGTAGTCCAGAAAAGCTGCTCTTTGGCTTTGCCAGCTCCTGCCCCTCAGTGCAGACATTCCCTGAGGTATCCCACAAGGACACTTGGGTACAGACAGCTGCGCTCTTGCTGGTAAGCACCACATGTTTTATTCAGTGTGTGCTTGTCAAAGTGCATTAGAAATGCAGCAGGTGGCCCTGGCTGGTGTCAGGCAGTTTTTGTCAGCGAGGCACCATCACAGGGTGATGTCACAGACACGACAGTGGAGTCTGCTGACTCTTGGAATGTTGGGAATACCTGGAGTGTCCTGCCAGGCTGGCACTGCCCTGCTCCCTCCAAAGCTTTCCATGGAGGTGCTGGAAGGTCCTGAGGAATATGGGACAGAGAGGATGTGCCGTGAGTGTCTGGTGTCTGTGCTCATCCCTGTCCAGCCGTGTCTCATCCTGTGTTTAGATCCAGTCCTGAAGGTATCCCGGACATCCGTGGGAATGTGAGGCCTGCAGGCTCAGGGTTGAGGTCCTTGCCAAAGCACTGGAGGAGAGGTTGTGTTGGTGTGCAAGCTCCTGGCACCAGCAGACCCCAACCTCTCCCCTCAGTCAGCCTCTGTCCCACAGGGAGTTCACGTGCTGTGCTCTTTGGGCTGTGGCAGCGGAGGGGGAGACCTCTGTGAGCACCTTGGTTTTGGAAAACAGGTCCAAAGCAGTCTTGGGCAGCCTTTGGGTGAGGTTGGGGGGTGGTGGGAGGTTCACGAACAGAAGTGGAAGGGTGAAAGGAGACGTTGCTGGGGTATAAGGGAGAAAACAGCTCAACTCCTGAGCAGCACGTTCCTGTATGGAAACACTGGGAATTCCAGGTGTTCCCAGTGGGCTGCCAGTGCACCCAGTGACCGGGGCAGGTGTGGGAGCTGGAGGCAGCTGCTCCCTTCCCATCTGCAGGACAAACCCTCTGCTCTTCCACGCTCATGTCCTGACATTTCCCCATGTGCCCTTCCCCAGGCCTGGATCAGAGTGGCCACAGGCACTTTAATGCAGCCATGGAGGGCAGGGCCTGCCTGGGCCCCTTTTCCTCACCCAGCCAACCGAACTTCGTTTTCTTGCCTTTCAGTCCTTCCAAGGAAGCCAAGGCCGTGCTTATCTCTTCAATTCCGTGTGAGTACCCGCACACCTGTGGCTGGGGGGGCTGTGCACGTGGGAAATCCCTCAGCAACAGGGAACCAGAGGGCACTTTCCTTTGGGAAACCTCTGCCTGGGGCTCCCCAGGGTGCTGGCAGCGTTAGGAGGGTTTGATTCCTGGCGAGGTTGCAGTCAGGCAGCGAGGAAAAGGTGAATCTTTCATCATCAGACTGAGAAACAAGGGCTGATGGATGAGTCATGCCCTTCTCCGAGGATGCAGTTGGACCAGAGAGCCAGAATTCCGTAAATGTGGAGATAAATGGTCTCTAAATACGTCCTTTTTAGAGCTAACATGAAAACCAAGTATAATTTCCCAGTGACTGAAAATAGTTCTGGTGAGGTCACTGCTGGGATGTCATTCACAAGAACTGCTGATTTCAGTTCCATTTTTCAATTTTCCGTTTGGGAAAGCAAAAGTACCATTTTATCAATTTGAAAATGAAAATCCTTCTCAAATGCCTAATTAGCACAAGTGACTGGAGTGGTATTAATCTTCTCCTCGGAGCTTCTCCAGGATCTTTAGTTGACTAAATCTCTTATTTTACCTTTCCATTCTGTTCTGGAGAACTGCAAGAGATGTTTGTTGGGGGCCCTCAGTGTCCTGAACCTCCTGTTCATGTTTCCCGACGCTACAAGAGGATTCCTGGAGGGTCTTGGTGTGGGAAGGACTGACAGGGGTGTCTGTGTCTCCCCCAGAGTGAACGTGGGCTGTGGCCCTGCGGAGGAGCGGGTCTTATTAACAGGATTACATGCAGTGGCAGATATTTACTGTGAAAACTGCAAAACCACGCTGGGCTGGAAATATGTGAGTACCAGTGTCCTTTGTTCTGCCCGGGTGGGGCCAGCTTTGCTCCAGCCCTTTCCTGGAGGGGGTGTGGTGTAACGTGGAGTTTGGGAACCCAAAATGCAGGTTCTCAGCTGGATCCACGGCGCTTTTTTTGCCATTTTCCCTCCTGCCTTGTGTTGTTGCATCCTTTTGGAGCAGGAGCTCTTTGTGGTGGATGTAATTTTTGGCTAAGAATAAACCCTGGTGCCGGTGGGTGCCCCTTGGTGAGACTTGACATAAAGGAGGATAAATGTGGTTCCTGCTGTCTTTTTTCCCAGATGTTATCAGAATAATAGAATGCTCCATTAATCCTGTGTCCTTCCCACTGGAAACGCTATTGAACATGAGTTTATCTGTTTGCTGTCTCTCGCTCTTCATAAATTCGATTACTTTCAAATAAAGGCTTATGTTACATCCTAATTTCTGCTTCTGGAGACACACACACCGCACTGGTTTGTCAGAGCTTTCTGACCAGTGTCCAAACAAACCCTGTTTTGTGTCTGTGGCCTCTGGACAGAAATAATCTTTACTAAACCAGGTGAAAGGCCAGGAAAAGGAAAACATCACAGATTGATGTGGGTGGAATCCATGCAGAAATACAGCATGGGTCTCCCAGGTGGAGCAGGACACTAAGGACGTAACTGAGTTTGTGGTAACCAGACCCAATATTCCATAACCAGCAGGGAGCCCAGGCCCTCCAGCGAGGACTGACCTTCTGTCAGGTGAGCACCTGAGCAGGGCTGAGCTGGTTTGGAGGGTGCAGCCTCAACAGCAGGAGTCCCTCCTGGCTAGGGACACCAGGGATCATCCCAGGGCTTGTCCTCTGCAGCTGGGCAAGGTGGAAGCACGGTGTGTTCCCACAGCTGCAGTCAGGGATCTGGCACGGCTGCTCCTTCTCCGGGGCCTCCCTCTCCACATGAACCCATCCCATTCCCTCTGCTGGTGGTTTTACAGCATGTTCATGTCTCTCTCCATCAGAGCCCCTTTGCATTCTTGACAGACTTTAATAAATTGTCAGACGACCCTGGAGAGAGGTGGATTTTATCACCAGGGATTCCTAAATCCTTGTTTAGTCCAAGGAGCCATTGGCCTGCAGAAACCTGCATGTTACGTGGTGCCAGTTCTTTTTTCCCAGCCTGTGAAGACAGCTAGGAGCAGGATTTAAGATTCTTCCCACATCATTTTCCCAAAAGCCACGGGGATCACCTGCAGTTTTACTCTGTACACAGGGCTGAGACTCAAACCAGCATTCCCAGATCTGATCCGTAACTGTGATTTACCTTCCTCTCATCCCTTCCCCTTCTCTTTCTTTAGGAACACGCTTTTGAAAGCAGCCAGAAGTATAAAGAAGGCAAATACATCATTGAACTAGCTCACATGATCAAGGATAATGGCTGGGATTGAGTGGGGAGAGCCCAGCCCTAGCAGCGTGTAAGAGGATGCCATCCAACCGAACATTATATCCAAGAGTGAGAGAGTGACTGAACGCTTGGTTCCATGCATTTAGAGGCTCTGCAACCCGGGAGCATCTTCACACCCTTCTCCATCTTTATTGGTGACTGGCCTCTAAATTTCTGTCTCTCTGTCTCTTTGCTTTGTATCTGTGTGTGAGTTGACCCTGGCTGCTTCTCTCTCTGTTCTGCCGTCGGCTCAGAGAATGCACCGAATGCCGAGGCCGCTCCATGTGCCCAGTGCTTGAGGACAAACCGCCCGTGGCCCCGGGGTGGCGTTTGCACCGGGAGAGGTCTCGGGGCGGGAGGAGGACCCGAGGTTTGGGCAGGAGGAGGTGACAGGGGGTGGGGAGAGGGCCCCAAGGGGGTCATCAGGAGCTGACACTCTTATTCTCCTTTCAGTCCTGGGTCACCAAGGTTGACACGTGTCTCCTCATCTCGGGGGACGCAAATACCTCACGGCTGCGCTCTCTCCCATCCCGGATCTCAGCCCCAGCTGGCTGAGCACGAGTTCCCCCCCAAGCCAATTGCCATCTGTGTTGTGTTTGCTCTTTATGCACTTGTTGTTGGAGGGGGCAGGACCTGGAGGCTGGGGAGACCTCCCTTCCTGGTCCTCGATGGTTCAGGGTGGGTGGGGCCCCAGGCCCCAGCACTGTGGGGAGCATCCTCACAGCTGCAGAAACCAAATCCTGACTCCCGAGCCCTTCAGAGAGGAGGAGAAAACCACTTAAGGCACAAGGAGGCTGGAGCTGCAGCTTAGAAGATGAAAAGAAGGAAATTCCAAAGAGGAGGATGGGGAGACTTAGTAACAGAGGGTACCCCTTGATTTCCTGGCCCTCCCTGAGCACCCCAGGGGCGTCTTACCAATCCTTCACAAGTGCAAACAGGAAGATGCTGTTACAGGATCTTTTCCTTAAATCCCAGGCCCCAGCCAACACCTGCACTGTGGGAGCCTGGCAGAGCAGTGGTGTGGGAGTGGGGAGAGGAGGGACAGAGGACCTGGGGGGGGTGTTGCACAGGAGGATGTTTCAAGCCGTGAGGTGTCCCCCCAAAACCTTCCCCCTTTTGCCACTCCCAGCAGCCTGTTGCAGGCACGGGGGAGAGCGGGATAGCAAACAGAAATAAAGAATCTCCCCCCTACCCCTGAAATTACACCCTGGAGTTTTAAGCAGGGGGGAGATGTGGGCAAGAAAACTGCAAGGGGTAAGTCCTTCCCATTTTAGTGTTTCCACTGTGATTCCTGAGGACCTTCCTGAGGTGGGTGGAGGGGAAGGGGCGTCGTGTGCGAGAGGGAAAGTTCATCAGCATAAATGGCAGTGTGAAGTTTGCTCTGCAACAGCCCAGCCAGTCGCTGGTGCATCACTCGAGGCCATTTAACTGAGGCAGTTTTATCTCTCCGAGTTTTCTTCTGTTTGTGGAATTCTTTCAAGTAGGTTAATCCATCGGGGGAAATCTTTGTTAATCCAGAAGGAAAGAGTATCGTGCAGGGGTTTGTGGCTCCTTCTGAAAGGGAAGCTTTGGAGCTGAAATCTGTCGTGGTTGGATTCCACCCTGGAGAGGCTCCGAGCTGGCTCTGGGGTCAGGGCTGGGGGCTGGGGGGAGAGTCCTTGGGGGTTAAACTGGCAGGGAATTTATCAGAGACCCTGCTGAGGGATCAGGGGGACCTCAGTGTTGGGTCCTTGTGCTGGATCCCAAACCTGACGAAATAAAGGCTGTTTTTTCTCTCAGCCTTTGGTTTTGACAGCCCTGGGGAGGGAATGGAGGTGGAAGCTGCTCTGGCTCCTGCGTGGATGGAGTTGGATCAGTTTGGGACCAGCCTGTCCCGAGGTGGCTTCTGCCCTTGCCCTTCTGCTGTGGCTGTGTAAGAATTGCTTCAGCTTCCATCCCTGGTTGTCTCTGCTGCCATCATCCACGCTCCCCTCAGATAAAAATCTACTGGAAATCAAAAATTCCACAGAACCCGCTGTCCTGTTGACTCTGGCACCGGCCTGGTCCCACTTCCCTGTCCTTTGGTTGGGGATCCATGACAATTTATTGGGCTTGGACTAGTGGGGAGTAATTTCTGTCCTTCAAGGAGCTCTTTAGTCTCTGCAGATTCAGAGCCTTTAAAGGGGCCTGGTTGGGAGAGGTGAGGGATAATCCCAGATCCTGTGAGGCTGAGGAGAGCACCAGGGGCTCCTGGTTTGATGTTGGTATTTGGAGTGATTGCTGATAAAAAGTGCTACAAAAGGCAGGGCTGTCTAAAGAGCTGCTCTGAGAAATAAGAACTACAGAGAGCCACCAGGTATAAATGTTTTTATCCGTGTATTTGGGACAAGAAAGGTTTAAACTGGGCACAGGTGCTGGGCTTTTAATGGCAACCAGTCTAAGCTTGACTAGGAGATCTTAATCTGCTTTTAATGGGTTTTGTGCCCCCAGCATGCCCAGAGTCACCCCCTTGCTGGGAGCCTGATAGAAAGGTGGGACCGTGAACGCCCCCAGCTCCCAGAGAGGTGCTGGGCAGGGAGGTGGGGAAAGGCCTCGTGTGTTCTGCTGGGTGTCCCGTAAATAGCGAGCGCTTCAGCCCAGCCCTAATGCAGCCGTGCTGGGGAACGGGAGCGGGCAGGGCTGGGAGCTGGCATCGGAGCTGGCATCGGAGCTGGCATCATCTGTGCCGGGGCTGCCTGAGCCGGGTGCTGGGAGCACAACCAAAGACCCCCAGCACCGTCCCCCGGTCCCGAGGGGCTGGAGCAGCAGAGCAGGAGGGAGGGGCGGCCCATGGGTGATGGCTCCTCTTCAGGCAGTGCCTCAGCACGTGGTGCTGCTTCCCACAGGCGACGTTCCTCGGGAAAGCAGCGGGTTTTCCTTCTGTTTTGGAGTGGCAGCCTCGTGCGTGGCAAGCTGTGAGTTTACACCCCCCGTGTACCCCAAAGCTCAGACTTGAGTAAGTTTTAAATTGTTTTTCTCTGGTGGACTGATGTGAAATCCCAATCCCTGTAATAAATATTCAGATGATAATATATACAAAGCGGAAAACCCCCCAGACGTTATCTTGTGAAATATACTTTTGTAAATAATATTTAATTTTTTTAAAAGAATAATATATTTGGTGCTGTTTTCTCAGAGCCCCTCCCTGAGAGCACTTTTCTGTTGTTTATAAATGATACTGTTTCCTTCTGTGTTTGTTGGAAAATATGTTTAAAGGGAAACAAAAATCATAATCCACGTTGTCCTCTGAAGTCAATCCGTTTTCCCCGTGGATGTGGCAGGAGAGGGGATTTGCTCCCACTCCCACCCGGCACATTCGGCCTCGGGGCGGGAGGAAGCTGGAGGCCCTTGGAGTGCTGGAACACCATCCCTGAGCCGCAGTCACCTCGTGCTCCCTCCCAAACACCCCCCCGGGCACGACCTTCCCCAGCAGATCAGGTTTGGAGGATCCAGGCCTGGCATTTCTCTTGCACCAGTATTGGCTGGAGGGAAGGAGATGTGGGACAGGATTGAACAGGAGCTGTGGCCTCCAAGTCACCAGTGGCTCGGGGGCAGCCGGGAAGGAGGGTGGAGGTTTTTAACTGGTCCTTGTTTTTAAACTAAACCACAAGTCTTTGGACATGGATCCTGATTTTCTTTTTGAGGTTTTGTTGTTGTCGTTTGTTTTATTATTTTTTTAAACCAGGCTGCTACATAACAAATTAGAGTAAAAGTTTACCTCTCTGGCAATGAAGTTCATTTATTTTGTTCTCCTTTCTGTCTTTTATCTCCCCCCCTTCTCCCCTTGTTTGTTTTTAATTCACTGGGTCTCTGGTTTATCCCAAAGTGGACCAACAGCACAAACCACTGGACTGTTCTGCTGAGCAAGGAGCTCTTTTCAGTGCTGAGTAACTGCTGCCCACTCTTTAATTCCCTGGGTTTGGTGCACACCATTTGAAAATCCACAGGATAAAACCCCTGCAAACCCCACGGCTGAGCCCCGCTCTTGTGCCGATCGAGTGGGAACGCTCCGTGTGTGCGCAGTCTCGGTGCTCTGTGAGAGTGTGTCAGCCATGCGTTTCACTGCACTCCTTTCGTGTCCCAGGGGGACCCAGCTGTGGCACCGGGAGGTGACACCCAAACCCCGCTCAGGGGGAAGGAGCTCTTCCCCCCGCCGAGAGGCCTCAGAAATTCAGTGCTCAGAAACAATCAGGTTAGACAGAGGTGTTTTTGCAGAATCCTGTTTGAGAAGAATAAGCAGAAGAGGGGAAACAAAATCATCGTGAATTCAGAATAAAACAATAAATCAACATATTTAAATGCAAGCAGAATGGCATTGTGTCAGGTACAACCACCAGTAAGCTGTTCTCATCGTTCCAGCTGTGTGTATCCTTTGTTTTGTTCTTCATAAGGAAATGGGAATGCTTTCCCCACTGACAAAACTAAGGACAATGTTTCCAGTACCAGCCTGTCTGTGGATGCTCTTGTGTTTACAAAGTGTGTATACTTTTATTTCTTTGATCTTAATTTTATTTTTTTGCATATTCTTTCAGGTCATTTGCTTCAGTCATAAATGCAATTGTTCGTTTTCCAGTAATTGGTTTTCACCTTTTCCTGTATTTGTACATTGTATATAGTTCTTCAGTATTAGAGGGAGGCGTATTGTTTGTCATATTTACAATATGTGTTGGTGCTCATTTGAGAAAATAAAATTTTCAAGTACTAAAACTGCTGCTCGTGTTCTGCTCCGCTCTCGTGTCCTGTGTGCAAACCACTGACACGGGAACTGCTCCGTTTGGGATCCCGCGTTTCCAGCGCCCTGTGTTTGCGCCTCAGAACCGAGTGTGGTCAGGGGAAAGCAGTGCTCTGTTTGGGGTGTTTTGGGATGAGCTGACGCAATCCCTCTCCATCCCAGCGCTGGAGCCGGCTGGGACCTGTCCCGGTGCCCTGTGCCAGTGCCCACAGTGCCACCGAGTGCCCTTAATTCCCTTGTGTGTCTGAAAAAGCCACTTAACCCTCTTTGGAGAGACCCGGCCGGGGCCCTGAACTCGAGGTGAGCTCAGGCCATGGCGAGAGGAGCTGCGCGTCAGAGGCTGGAGGTGAGGAGGAGCCAGAGGGCTGCGGGAGGTGGCTGAGACCAAGGGAGGTGTGGCTGTGAACCGACATCCTGTGGGTGCCCATCCCATGGGTTCTCATCCCATGGGTGCCCATCCCATGGGTGCCCATCCCATGGGTTCTCATCCCATGGGTTCTCATCCCATGGGTGCCCATCCCGTGGGTTCTCATCCCATGGCTTCTCATCCCATGGCTTCTCATCCCATGGGTTCTCATCCCATGGGTGCCCATCCCATGGGTTCTCATCCCATGGGTGCCCATCCCGTGGGTTCTCATCCCATGGGTTCTCATCCCATGGGTGCCCATCCCGTGGGCAAACAGGTTCAGGGAAGGGGCAGTTGGCACCACGGGCTGTTTGCCCAGCAGGGTGGCCGGAGCTCTTGGTCTCACCAGCACCTCCACGTGCCATCCTTGGCTCGGGGCCTGTGTGTGACCTGTGTGGGGGTTGCTCCGGGGCTGAGGCTGCGCTGCCACGGCCCTGCGCAGCAGGAAGGGCCCAGGGATGAGGGCATCTCCAAAAAACATGAGCCGGGTCCTTCAGCCGCCCGTGCCAGGAGCTCCTGTGGCTGGGCTTGTTCCTGCAACCCCTGGAGCTGCTGCTGCGTCGCTCCAAACACCCAAAGGCTGTAACCCCGTTCCCATCTCCTTGTCCAAACGAGAGTGGCCAACTGAGCACTTGCTCCCGTGGCCACACGTGTGTGCACAGGAGGGATCCAACTCTACATCGGCCCTTTGGCTGCGTTTTAGGACGGAGGCGGAAAAGCGCCGACCCAAGACAGGTCCTCGGGCTGTGCTTCCAACCCCCGGGGGCCGTGGTACCCGGGCACCACGTGGGGCCAGGCTCTGCCTCGCTGCCGGAGCCGTCCCGGCCGGGGAGGGGAGCGCAGGGCAGGGCAGAGCCGCCGGTTGGGATGCAGGGCAGCCCCTCCCCGGCTGCACTGGCTCTTAGTAAACTGCAATTAGAGCGTGGACGAGCCGACGCAGCTATTAATAGCCGAGGGAGATGAGCTGACTCAGGCAGCAGCAGCAGCCCCGGGCTCTGCGGCTGCAAACCTGGCCCAGGGCTCTGCAGGAGGGAGGGATGGAGGGAAGGATGTGTGCTGGGTCCTCCTCGGTGATGGTGCTGCAGGGCTCTCCCTGCCCTTTCCCATGGCCAAGGACGGGCTATAAACAGGGACAGGGCAGCTCCTGACTCCTCTCATCCTACCCCTCACGGTGAGGGTTTTTTCAGAGGATCACGGAGCTATAAATACAGCAGTGCCAGTGGCCTTTAATCCTGGTTCAAGAGCAATTCGACACTCCTGCCTCGCTTCCCAGCCCTTATTTTGGGACACTGGCACTGGGGAGGGACGCTGCCAGTTGTTTTCCATGGGTTCGCTCGATCCCTTTCCTCCTCTCCCAGATGAACCGCTGCAGGTGCAGCCTCACGGGTGCCCTGGGGCTTCCCCCAGGCCACCTCTCCCAGTGGGACAGGAGGACAGCCCGGGCAGGAGGATGTTCTTGCTGACAGGGAGGATTTACAGCGGCGTGTCCGAGCTGCCAAACACGCCGGGGTTATTTTTACCCGGCTCCAGTTGGGGTATAAATAGTGCCGAGGCTGCTCCGCTGCTGACCGAGAAATGTCCCACAGAAACAGGCCAGGCACGGAGGAAATGTCACCTGGAATGTGGTGACCCCGGGGTGACCCTGCCCTGGCTGCACAGGGGGATCCCCACGGGGGAAATAACAGAGTCCCGGTGCCCCTGCTCTCCTTGTGACCCCAGAAAACCACGGAACCCGCAGTGAGCCCCAGGGCCAGGCAGGTCTTTGCTCTCAGAGCTGGTCTGGGGGTGGTGTGAGCACAAACCCTGCCCAGGCCATGCAGGGGGGGTCTCCTACATCAATTACACACCAAATCTCCCCAGGGTTGGATCTCTCCATCAATCCCCCCGAGTCTGTAAGGGGGGATCATCCCCGTGAGGGCAGGCAGGGGGGACTGAGGGGAGGGTAAGTGCAAGGGCAGCAGGGACGGGCACCACCCAGTCACCTCCTGTGAAAAAACCATGGAGATTTTCCAGCCTGCCCTGTTGTTTATGGCTCAGGATCAAGCAGCTGCTCCCTGCAGGGGCTGCCCCACAGCCCGTTTGTTCCCCATGTAGGGAAACTTCTGATCAGGTGAAATGCTGGGGGAAGAAAATCCTGAAATCCTTTGGCAGGGGCCCGGCCTCGCCCCGTGGAAATGTGCCCCTCGGTGACGGGCCCTGTGGAGGCTTTGGATGCCTGACAGGAATAGCAGAAGGCTATAGGAGCGATTTTACATAGCTCTGCTTCCTTGTGAAACCCAGGCTGGTGTTTTCTTTTCCACTTGGACAAGGATTTTCCCATAATTGTGCTATTTTTATGAAGGTTTCAGACAGAAGCGAAGGGCCTCTCCCAGCCCAGCCCCGGTGTCGGAGGAGCCGGAATGCTGCAGGGCTCAGCCTCTGACGCAGCTCTCCCATCTCTGCCGAGCCCCTGTGCTGGCAGATGTCTCACCCAGCCCCAGGGGGGCTTTTGCTCCATCCCTGCCTCACAGGGATTGGGGTTTTTTTGGAGTTTCCTGCCTGGAGACGAACTGTGGTGCAGTTCTGCATGAACCAGGATGGCCTGGGGGAAGCACTGCAGGCACAACAAAGGGGTGCAGCCAAAACTCCCACTCTGGGGACACAAAATGAACACCTCACCTGTCAATATTAATTTCTACCTGACAGAGCAGGGGGTTTTATGGCCCCCAGGGCAGCTCCTCAATGCTCCAGTCCCTGCTGAGAGGTGCCCCTGAGGAGGTACCAGCTGTGCCCGTGCCCAGCTCTCCCCCAGCCCCAGGTGTTGCTGGTTTCTGGAGAAGCCTGGCTGTGTTTTTGCTGGGAGGGACCTTTATCTGCAGTGTTGGTGCTGTGGAAACCTCAGTTGTGCTTTGTTGCTCAGTCGTGTCTCCTGCTCCGGGTGTTGTGGCAGGTCAGTGGGAAGGGGCCAAGGTGGGAGTGGGTTTTGTAGGGGAGGAAATGAAGTGGCTGAGGGGATGAGTCTCGTCTTTAATTTGGGGTCAGATTTCTGTCTGAATGCAGGATTTGGGGGGGTTATTGAGGATGTCACTGGTTGTGTGGCCCTTCCCAGCCTGGTGGGAGCTGTGGAAGTCGAGGCTGTTGGTTTTCTCCCTGGGTTTCAGCAGGTCTTTGCTCTCCATCCTACAGAAGGGGCTGTTGTTCCCTCCTCGAGTCCTGCCCTGGTCCCCATGGCCTCAGACACTCAGGGAGTTTCTTTGGCTGTGTTTGCTGACAGAGGAGCTGGGCAGGAGGGNACTGAGGGGAGTGTAAGTGCAAGGGCAGCAGGGACGGGCACCACCCAGTCACCTCCTGTGAAAAAACCATGGAGATTTTCCAGCCTGCCCTGTTGTTTATGGCTCAGGATCAAGCAGCTGCTCCCTGCAGGGGCTGCCCCACAGCCCGTTTGTTCCCCATGTAGGGAAACTTCTGATCAGGTGAAATGCTGGGGGAAGAAAATCCTGAAATCCTTTGGCAGGGGCCCGGCCTCGCCCCGTGGAAATGTGCCCCTCGGTGACGGGCCCTGTGGAGGCTTTGGATGCCTGACAGGAATAGCAGAAGGCTATAGGAGCGATTTTACATAGCTCTGCTTCCTTGTGAAACCCAGGCTGGTGTTTTCTTTTCCACTTGGAGAAGGATTTTCCCATAATTGTGCTATTTTTATGAAGGTTTCAGACAGAAGCGAAGGGCCTCTCCCAGCCCAGCCCCGGTGTCGGAGGAGCCGGAATGCTGCAGGGCTCAGCCTCTGACGCAGCTCTCCCATCTCTGCCGAGCCCCTGTGCTGGCAGATGTCTCACCCAGCCCCAGGGGGGCTTTTGCTCCATCCCTGCCTCACAGGGATTGGGGTTTTTTTGGAGTTTCCTGCCTGGAGACGAACTGTGGTGCAGTTCTGCATGAACCAGGATGGCCTGGGGGAAGCACTGCAGGCACAACAAAGGGGTGCAGCCAAAACTCCCACTCTGGGGACACAAAATGAACACCTCACCTGTCAATATTAATTTCTACCTGACAGAGCAGGGGGTTTTATGGCCCCCAGGGCAGCTCCTCAATGCTCCAGTCCCTGCTGAGAGGTGCCCCTGAGGAGGTACCAGCTGTGCCCGTGCCCAGCTCTCCCCCAGCCCCAGGTGTTGCTGGTTTCTGGAGAAGCCTGGCTGTGTTTTTGCTGGGAGGGACCTTTATCTGCAGTGTTGGTGCTGTGGAAACCTCAGTTGTGCTTTGTTGCTCAGTCGTGTCTCCTGCTCCGGGTGTTGTGGCAGGTCAGTGGGAAGGGGCCAAGGTGGGAGTGGGTTTTGTAGGGGAGGAAATGAAGTGGCTGAGGGGATGAGTCTCGTCTTTAATTTGGGGTCAGATTTCTGTCTGAATGCAGGATTTGGGGGGGTTATTGAGGATGTCACTGGTTGTGTGGCCCTTCCCAGCCTGGTGGGAGCTGTGGAAGTCGAGGCTGTTGGTTTTCTCCCTGGGTTTCAGCAGGTCTTTGCTCTCCATCCTACAGAAGGGGCTGTTGTTCCCTCCTCGAGTCCTGCCCTGGTCCCCATGGCCTCAGACACTCAGGGAGTTTCTTTGGCTGTGTTTGCTGACAGAGGAGCTGGGCAGGAGGGCTCTGCATGGTGGTCCCCAAGAACTCCTGGGAAAATCCCTTGTGTCAAGCCTGGATTTCCCCCAAAATCAGATCATTCAGCCCAAACTGGGCTCTTGTGCTCTTTGAACCTGCCTTGCACCAGGCCAGGCTTTGCTTGGTTGGTTTATGGGAGCTGCTGCCACCAGTCCCCACCAGAACCCAGCTCTGAACACCCCTGCGTGCATCTTGGTTCCCAATCCAAAACAATGTGGGGACCAGGCAAGGTCAAGCCTTAGGAAAAGCTCACCCTTGCTGGAGGTGGGTGGCTGATGGGGACAGGGCTCCTTCTGGATTAGTTGCCCACAAGCAAGAAAAGCTATTTTGAACCAGAGGCTGGGAATGTTTGAGCTAATCCCGGGTGGAAGCTGATTAAGGGCTCTGGGGGGAGATTTGGAGCAGATCCTGGTGGCACAGGGAGCCTGGCCACGTCCCCCAGCTGCTCCCACAGCTCTGCCAGCCCAAAGCACCCTGCTTACCACTGAGGGAGAAGAGGTGAAGCTCAGCCAGGCCTTTCCCAAGGTGTTGGAGGGGATTTCTTTCCACAAACTCTCACCAAGGAGCTCAGCCCTGACCTTTGACTGTGCCAGGACCAAAGGGAGCAAGATTTGGGTGGGATAAAGAGGATGCACCAGCCACTAAACTTGCTGTAGAAGTACAGCTTTCCCCAGGGATGGTGCTCCGTGGCTCATTCCCATTGCCATGGGTCTCCACTCTACCTTGCCAGACACGGAGGTGTCACATGTGACATCCAGCACTGCTGCATCTGGCACAGGAGGGTGGCAAAAAGGTCTCTGCTGGAACTGCAGATTTGGGGTCGGGCACCTTCAAGTGTTTGGAGGAGGAAATTAAGGCAGCCATGGGGGCTCTCCCCAAACCCCCCAAGGTGGGCAGGGCCCTGCAGACCAGGGTGAGCCCCTGGTGAGCTGCAGGTTGGGCCCTGCTGAACTCAGTATCTGCTTTTTATCCACCTTGCCCAAGTGGCTGCACAGCCCTGAGCCAACAACAGCCTCTTGTCTGGGGCTCGTGGTGTTGCAAAACCCCGACCCAGTGATGGATTGCAGGTCTCGTGTGTCCCAGCTCAGGAAACCACGGGCCTTCCTGCCCACAGGAATGCTGAATTCTTCCCCAACACCCTGCCCAGCCCAGCCAAGCCCCCCGAGCCCCCCGGCTGGGTAAACACTGAGCAGGGAGCGGGATTGCAGCGCTCAGCAAACGGCATCAGGTGCAAACACAGCAGCCTTTCCTCTCCAGAAAAGTATTTCCTTGCCTCTCTGGCCACTCCTGGACTGAACACACATTTGGAGCAGCTTGTGAGGGATTGCTTACTGTCAGTTTTTGCTCATTTCTGCCCCCACCCCCTGTGCCCCACAGCAGCAGCATTGTAGCCAAGGCCAAGGTGTTTCTAAAGACCCTGTTTCAGGGGTTTATGAGCTGCTGCTGCACATAAATCACACCTCAGACTGTGAGCCCTTGTGTCTTCTCACGGGCTTTCAGTGTTTAGAGTATTCTGAGCCTGAGTCTTTCCTGCCCCAGGACCCCCAAAGTGCCCTCCTGCCTCCCTCCTCCAGTCCCCCCAGCCCCAAACCCCCACCCCACACTCGGCTGTGTGGCGGTCACTGAGCCCTGGGTCTGTCCCTGGAATTGAGGGAGTTTCCCCCCAGCACTGAGCCCTGGGCCTGTCCCTGGAATTGAGGGAGTTTCCCCCCAGCACTGAGCCCAGCCCCAGGTGAGCTCTGTATGTAAATCACACATGTGTGTATTTACCTGATGCAGGGGCTGAGCTGGGAGCTGCTCACAGAGCCCAGGCTTCGGGTACAAAACATCCTTTGCTCCTTCAGATGTGTTTTCAGGAGATCAATTTGTTGTCTCTTTGGAAGATCACGAACCAAGTAAGTTGCTGGGATCACTCTTCTTCTTCTATCTAGAAGCAAAGGGTTTGGTAAATATGATTTTTCAGACAAATCTGGCTGATCTGGGATCTCTGGTTCCTTTTCCTCCCCTTGCCCAAGGCCACAGTGTGATGCAGGCTCAGAGCCCCCCAAATCTGGCTGTGCCCAGGCACAGAGCAGAGCACAAAGCCCAGCTCTAATCCGCTCATGCAAGTGTGGAACGGGGAAGGCACCAGTGGGAGCTGCAGCCACAGGGTTTAGGACACATCCCCAGGCTGGAGCACCTGAACCCTGTGGGCTCCTGCCTGTGGTGTGTCCATTTTCCTTTGGAATGCACCCAAAGCTCAGTGCTGGGATTCAGCCATGCCTGGGGAATGCCAGGTGGGATGGCCAGGGAAGCACAATTCCTGCTTCTGTCCCCAGGCTGAGCTGTGCCCACCAGTGATGACATCACCATTTATTGTCCAGATTAAAGGGAAATTAAAATTAATCTCGGAGGATCTCTGGGGTTTTACAATTTTTTCCTGGATCATTCATGCTTTTTAGCAGATGCTTTTTACTTTTAGCTCCTCACAAAGGCAGCAGGTACTGGAAATCCCATTCCCATCCTAGCAGCCTCATCATCTGTGCAGGCAAGGGATGGAGGAAGGACAGGGTGTCTGTGCAGCCCCAGCTGGGGAAGGATGTCCACGGCTGGCACAGGCACAGTGGGGCTCTGCAGGGGGGACACAGGCACCAAAACGGTTTGGATGTCACCTCGATGTAAAAAGTTTCTGTTTTCCTCTCCCCTTCCACCTCCTTTCTGCGATGGGGGAGTGGCACGGGATGCTGACAGCTACAGATGCCTGGAGCCCGTGCTGGGACTGGTGTCTGCCCCACAGACTGGTTTTATTCTTGAAATCTTCAGCGAATACTAATGGTAGATCTGCCAAATAGATTGGCTGAGCAAGATCGATGTGCTTTAGATAGAGGAGCCCGTGTTTCATGCAGGAATGAGGAATTGGGGGCAATCAATAACTGGGGCTGTCAGTGCTCACCAGGGTGAGTTACTGCGTGTCTCAGCCGAGTCTGAGGAGTTTGTGGGTGAAAATCTGATGGCTGAATGAAATTTTGGTCACACAAGTGCTTTAGTGACTTGTTTGTAAACAGTCCAGCTATTGACATGTAGGTGTGGGTTAGTTTAGGCCCAGTGGTTGGGTATTGCATGGGAGGAAAACATTACTCTGCAGTTCAGTACTGAGAGTTTGTTTTTCCTTTTTATTTCCTCTTTTTTTTTTTTTTTTGAGGGGGGAACTGGAGGCTGGAGAGCTGAAGAAGTGTCCAGCTCAGTGCTCAGAGCACAGGGGTGCTACGGCACCTCCTGGGGTAGCTTTTCTTATGCCCACACTGAAACTGGGATTTGGCTGCTCTGGGAAAGGGGTTCAATGAGCTGTGTGCACCCCAAGATCTCCCCTCTCCCTCGCACAGCACCCAGCCAAGCGCTGATCTCTCCCAGGCACTGATGCCAACGTGCTAATTAACCCCTCTCCTCCAGGAGCTGCAGCAGGGAAGAAGATGCCCTGTGTTTCCAGCCCGCCCTCCCTCGTGCCCTGCAGGGTTGTTTTGCTCTGTAAGTCAAGGAAAGAAAACAATTAGGTACTAGAGAGAAAATGAAATCTACCATGAAAATGCCTCGCTCTGGCGAACAGTAACTGCAATTACATCCCTTCCTGCCCCAAGGACAGCGGCTGTGTGCGGCTGGAGGAGATTTATGCCTGGGTTTGCTGTGCAGTGAGGCTGAGCACCCCAAAACAAGGCTGAAATCTCTCAGTTTTGCATAGGTGGGGTGGGGTAATCCCACCCTGACTGGGGCTCTGGCTGCTCCTGGACCACCAGGGACATGCATCCTTAGGATGGATCCCACATTGCCATTGTGAGAGGCAGATTTCCAGGAGCCACTGCAGCTCTGGGTGTGAGGTGCCACCAAAATGATTGTTGTGGGTTCCGGGGGGTGTTCTGTTTGGGGGGGTTTCCATCCCTCCTGCAGCACAGCAGGGAGGAGCAAGTCTGTGTCCACATGTTTGCACTGGAATGAGCATGAAAATTTGAAAAAAATTGAAAAAAGGGGTCTTTATCAACTTCCCCATGGCATGAGGTGCCTAAATGGTTGAAAGGAAACATAGATAAATTCTATATTCATAGAATCCCAGGATGGTTTGGGTTGGAAGGGACCTTAAAGCTCATCCAGTCCCCTCCCTGCCATAGGCAGGGACACCTTCCACTCTCCCAGGTTGCTCCAAGCACCCTGATAGGGAGACAAAGACGTGTTTTCAGGTTCCCAAAGTGCTCTGAGCTTCGTACACTTAGTTGTGCTAAACCCCAAGATTTTTACCCCAAAAAAACTCCATAATCTAAGCAGTTCCAGCACTGCCTGAGTGCCTGTGAACATGAGCAGGGAACAGAGAGCACATCAGCTGCCAGGGAGCAAGTCTAGTTCAAACACAGCAAAACACACAGTGCTCGTGCTGAAGATGTTAAACCTTTGGCTAAGCTAAAAAGGCAGAGTGAATAACGGGTTTAATATGCTCAGGAATCCTCCACGTTGGATGAGATCAGAAGGAGCCATTAGTGAGGATGGACAGGGATTCTTCTCCAAACAAAGGCTGATACTGAGTGATTGCAATTCTATAAACAGCATCACTTCAAAAATTCAATAACTCACCCAGCACTGGAGGAAGCACCAAACCCTGGTGGTTAATGTAAAGGTAGATGGATGGAAAATAATGAGGACCCTTGCAGTTCCAAGCTTATTTTTCTAATCCACATTGTCCTCAAGCCATTATGTATTTAACAGGTTTGTTCTGCACTAATGGGAATGGCATTGCCAAATTCCAGTCGTGCTTGGGGACCAGCCTTCTCCAGCTTTGTTCTTTGGATTTAAAGGATAGAGACAAGGCTTTTTTTTTTTTTTCTGAATATGCTCTCTTCTATTTTTCACAAAGCTAAAATCTGCTTGCTTTATAGATTAGGTTTTTCTGACATCAAATTGCAGCAAAAAAAACTCCCCAAGAACTGTAACTTAATATAATAACTAAGATGGAGAGTTAGAGCAGATTTTTATTAGCTCCCAGCACAGAGGAGCATCAGAGGCTCTCAAACATGAGTTAACCCTTAAAACACCATTAACCATGAGTATTATAACAATTTTATGGGGAGCAAAGAGCTGGGGCAACTTGTTCACCAAGCCATGGGTCTCTGTCTCCAAGCCCTTCCCAGATTAGCCATTAGTCACCCTGCAATGTCTCCTTCGTTTACTGCTGAGCTGTAAATCCCAGTGTTCAGTTTAAGGAGCAAGTCTATGCTGGGCCAGAGTCAGCACTGCTAGGAATGGACTCGAGCTGCAAAATTTGGATTCAGAGCTGTGTGGATCTAGGGCTTCAGCTTGCCTGCTATAGAAATAAGGAACAGATGGGATTTGCAGGCCTGGTTCAGACTCCACACTTCTCAGAAGGTCAGTGTTGTTTAAATGCAAGCAGATTTCCAGTGGGATTCACTCCTGCCCCTCCCTGCCCGACCGAGGTGCCAATGCCAGCACAAACTGTCCCCAGGGCTGGACTCCCTAAAACACTAAGGATATTCTGTCTACCTTGGACAAGAAACATGACTGCTGGTTCTGCAGACCATGTGGAATTAGTGACAATTGGGAACGTTTGGAGGCAGGTCCAGAAAGGTCCTCAACATCCATTTATACATCAGAGTTCCCATATTTTTAGATCTTTAGAGCTGAGAACTGTACAATGTTTGTTTTTCATCTAATAAGGGTTCTGTGGCTCACATGGAAGGGCAGGGCTTGATAGATTCTTGGCACTTTACACAAGAAGAGCATCTTGCCTCTGTTTCTTGGGGACTCCACTCCTCAGAGCCCACCTGACAGAGGGATTCCAAGGGAAACCATGGCTTCCTCATCCATCCAAACTGAGTCTGGATATCCTCCCTTTGGAAGCATCACCTCAGCTGAGCAAACTACTAAATTTAGTAGGGAAATAATGGTCTCAATTTTGCAGAAGGTTGGATTAGAGTATCTCATGGTCCTATGTGGCTTTCAGACCTAAATATTATTTAAAATAAGGCTGTTGAGCCTCTGTGGTGGTGCAGAACTGTCTGTGGTTTGCTTTTATGCGTCACTCACCAGCAATTCCTTGGAAAGGAGAATTTCCTGAAGGCATTTCACTTGTCCCTGATGACCTGCAGAGATGGTTTTAGCTGGGAAAAGGGATTTACAGAAGCACAGCACTAAGGATTCACAGCCAGGTGTTGTCTCTGGGGCTGCACAACTCGTCCTCACACCAGGTCGTGGGCAAAACAGAGAGCTGCAGTTCCCACGGTGTGTGTTCAGCAGCCCTGCTGCTTCTGCCAGGCATGCAGAGGACTGGAGTATCCACCAGGAAAACACTGTAATGTTGGCTGAACACAGGCAAGGCCAGTGCCTGGGGACTCTGATGCTGCAGGGAATAAAGAGCTAAGGAGGGCAAATGCTCAGTCTATAAAGGTTTCCAGCCTAATGTAGGATTAGAGGAAAGAAAATGGACTGCACATTAAAATTCATGAAGGAGTACATTTTAAGATCCATGAATAACGGGGCCACAATTATGCAGGGTTGGGGATTTGGATCTGTTTTTGTTTTTTTCCAGAGCTGCTGGAAGAAATAAAGTCATTACCAGGACATGTGTGGCTTCCACATGCTCTGCCCCTGTCACTATGGACACACAGCTGATGGGACCGAAAGGTTAAACACAGGGACAAGAGGAAATGGGGCAATGCAACCTCTGCTCTGTGGAGTCACAGACAGAATAGGAGGGTTTTTCTGTGGTCTGTTTGGTAAGCCATGTCCTTGCCCCTGGATCTCAGTCTGGGAAGGAGAAGTTTCAGTATTTGTTGGGGCTAGGCAGATGTCCCAGGTGGGAGATGTGGCACTTGGGTGTCCCACTCTGAACACCCTCTGTGATTCCTGTAACCTTGGTCAGGAATCTCCTGGAGCCCAGCTCGGCCCTGCAAAACAAGCTGAGCCCAGAGGGGTGTATGGGACAAGCTCCTTACTGGGATGTGTGACAGCATCCCTGGCAAGGGATGGGAGGATTTCATACCAGCTTTTTGCTTCTTAATTAAGCTACATGAAGCTCAGGGCCTTCAAAACAGGGCTGGGGGAGGAAATCACAGGTGAGTGCTGAACTGCAGTCTGTGGTGAGGGCCCCTCCAGTTCATCACTGTTGCAGGAGAGCATCAAGGAGATCAGGCTTTTCTTAGTGCCTTATCATGAGGAAAACTCATGCCAGGGGTTAATTCTTCACCCTGTGTTCCTGTCCATGAGGACAGAGGTTGGAAAGTCAGCTGCTGTTATTTTATCGTCTTAATATAGAACAAAAGAGTAGTATTTTGTCCTAGATTTAACAGCTGGGGAAATAAAACTGCTTGGGGTGGCAGGAGATGCTGTCACAGGCAAAAGGACAATTCCAGAACAGTTTAGGGTATCTGCTTATATTACAGTCATGGAAATACATTTAAATCACAGCTATGGTGCACTCTAATGGGAATGTAGAGCCTGAGTGAATTATTGATTGTTTTTCACATTTGATAAGGAAGTCAGAAGAGAAATGATGTCTAATATGCAGAAATAGATTAGAAGCCTCCCGTGGGTTGTAACAGAAGTGCAAGCATGAGAAGGTCTTAAAATAGCCACAGCTTTCACTACTGGAGGTCCAAAAGGCCATGAATTAGTGAACTACTTCAGGTGGGGATCCAGGGAGATGGGTCTGGCCCATGCCCCATGGATTTTTTTCCCCTGCTTGCTCTCAGTAGTCAGTGTATGTGCTAAGTGCCCATAAGCTGCCTTCCTTCATCTGCTTGGGTAAGCGTGGGAAGAAAATGTTCCAATTTAACAGGAAAATCTCAGACACCATTTAAAGATTTAGGTATCCTCCAATCTACCCTTCCCCAGTCTCCGGGGAGACTGTTCCCATGCCATTCTGCATTTATATTTGTGTAGAGATAGTTTCACTGATCCAAGGGCTGCTCGGAGGATTTAAGCTGTAGAAGCTTTTTTTAAACCACACAGAGTGGTTTAAAATCTTTGTCAGTGGCTTTGTACGAGCGTGACTGAATTGTTTCCAGCACCGAGCTCCTCACCTGTCTGGGTCGTGTGCGTGGCTGACAGACAGATGGATGGACAGCCCGTGCTCTGTGTGAGAATGCAAACAGCTGAGCCAAAGCTTAATCCTCCCTCAGCCCTGACCTTTTTATTCATGCCTGCACCTGGCAGGAGCAGCAATCATTCACGGCTGTGGCCTCGCAAACAGCTGCAGATAAGCGCTGGAGTTAAATATAAAAAGGGTGGTGCAGGCAAATGTGTGAGGTGGTGGGGAACTAACAAAACCACTGGCTAGCCCCTCACAGCCCAGCTTTAGAGAGAAAGCAGGCTTTTCAGAGTACTCCTTCAGGCTTGCAGTGAGTTTGGCAGGTCCCTTGGCTGAATGCAATGGTGGCTGTGCAGAAACGTTTGCAGAACTGGGGCACAGAGACCTGAACCTGCCACTGCAGGTCAGGGCTGTGCAGCTCCAGCGCCCTCGGAGCAGCTGGCTCGGGAATGGGAATGGGATGGCGCTGGGACAGGCTTCAGTGGGAGCTGTGCAGGGCTTGTCTGGCCAACAGCACGAGCAGTTGCTGAGCATTCCTCTGGCCCGTGGTGCCGGTGGGAGCTGGGGGAGCTCAGCCTGAGGAGCTTCTGCAGGGGCTGTGTCGTGCACAGCGCTGCAGTCGAGATGTGCTCTCAGCACAGATTGAACTGCAAATCCCTTCCCAGCCCAGAAATAGCTGTATTTTATCCTAGCAGAGCGATTCCCAACCTGGATCTGGCTGCACACTGTCCCTGGCCCCCTGCAGAATAAACCAGGCTAAACCAGAGGAGCAGATTGATGCCAGGGCTGTATTTCTGCAGCCTTTTTTAGCAGAAAGCTGTGAGTGCACTCAGGGGTAACCTGGCTGTCCTGGCAGAAGGCTGCACTGTAGAAATTGCTGTTTTCCATGGAGCTACACACAAGGAAAATCTATCCATTATGTAAGAGAAAGGCTGTGGCATCTGATTCTGCCCTCAAAAAGAGGCAGTTTTTAAGAAGCAGAGCAAAATTTGAAATAAAAGTTTTCAATTTGTGAATGTTTGGTAGCAAGGCACTGTAAGACAGCAGATGGAGGTGTGAAAGGGGGTCTGTTTTTTTTTCTGTCTAACACCTCCTTTCTCCAGCACTCTTCCTCTGTTTTAAGAATAACACTCCTTCAATAATGACTCACAGGCAGTGCCACAAAAATCCTGGCTGTCAGAGAAACTGCTGGTTGTCTGACAGGAGTGCAGCTTGGAGGGAACATTGGTTTGTTCTGTCTCTACTGAAATCACAGCTTGGGGATGGTTCTTCTAGAAAGTGGCCCTACTTAGAGATTCCAGCCACAAGGCAATGATCTCTCTTCCCTTGCTCAGTGTAATTTATACATGTGGGTTTCTCCCTGGGCACCAATGCCATGTTTGTCATGGAACGGGCCGTGTTTTCCAGGGCAAGGAGATGAAAATTCCCTAGGAAGTCTCTTCTTCTGGGAAGGTGGATAAACCCGTGATGTACCAGTAGGGACTGGAATATTCCCCATATCCTGCTAGAGCTCTGCTAATCAGAAGAGAAAAGACATGCTCTGCTCAGAAGGGAATAAAGACATCCTCAGGGATAATCCAGTAGAAGAAGCTGTCAGACCTACAGCCCTCTGTCACCTCATGGAATTTGCAGTGTTGTTGGAAGCTGAACCTTAGGAAAAGAGCAGTTTCAGACTTCCTGTCTGGCCTGGAAGCAACAGTGCTGCAATGGAGTTACTGCCTGAGCAGTTGCATGGGTAGAAACACATTTTTTCAGTTATTGGAGCAGGGAATTGTGCTGGGATTCCTGGGTTCTGCCCCCAGCTCTGCCTTTGATTTGTGGTGTGTGCAGACCCCTTAATTTCTTTCTGTTCTTCCCATCTGTGAAACTGAGATAAGATCACAGGGGAATTGTAAAGTGTGATTCATTAATGTTTATTAGACAGAGGGAAATCCTTCAATGAATGGCACTGTATTCCAGGAGGACAAAGTTCAAGACTGCAAAGACGTTGATTAAAACCAAATCTGCTCCCAGGCTAGGAGGACAAAAAAAAAAAGAGAATTGAAAAACCTTACCTAGGCTAATGTCTGCCAAAAGCAGTGTGTGATTTAAATAAAGTCAAGCAGACTGTGCAAATGTGAGCACATACATGTTTAAATATGCAGCTGTTAAAGCCTTTAAATACTTTTTAGTAAATGTACACCAGAAAGTGTAATAAGGGTGTGTTTGAAGTTTCCAGTGTGTATATGGTCACCATTAACTGAGAGTTACCAGTGGCAACAGGGCATCAGTACCTCGTGAGGCAATAAATCTGGTATTTTCCATAAAGGGATGTAACAGCATGCAGTGAATTGGCACATCCCAGTGTGTACCTGAGGGAACAGAGCTATGGATGGGGTAAAGGATCCTCTCCTACTTGTGGCCCTGCAATGAAACAGCCCAAAAGTCCTGCTTTGGTGCAGACGGGGTTTGCCTGCAGCCGCCAGACACGCTGGGAGCTGCACTGAGCCTGGTTCGTGTCCGGCGTTCAGCGCTTGCCACCTGCAGGGCTGATGGGAATGCACAGGCGGTGCCGCAGGGTGGGCAGAGCACCTTAACTCCTCACCCACGGGGTTTTTGGTGCCATCATTGTGGGCAAAACTCGCTTTTGGTACCTCTTGTGCAACAAGCCAACACTGACACGCTCCAGAGAGACACTGGGTATTGATTTCAGAGCTGGGTGCATTTCCACAAACCCAGCACCCCCACTATCAGCACTTTTTGCTATCGATACTCTTTAGCAAACAAAGGAATTAGTGTTCATTGGTGTTCAATCTTCTGCTGGTTAATGACTCTCTCGCTTCTCCTGCTAATTAGTCCCTGTGCTCACTTCTTTTGGGTCGGTGGGTTTCTGGGGTTTGTGGTCTCTGAGTTGGTGGTCACAGATGTCCCCCTGCCAGAATTACCCAGCACAGTTACCGAGCTGGCATTATTAGTCTCTTCCTTATCTTGGGAGTTTTGCCAGATGTCCCATAAATTCTGCATTCCTTGTGTCCACTGTCAGTGGACATCCTCTTCTTCCAAGCTTTGTTAGCCCTGCCCTAGGTCTGAGCATTGAAGCAGGTCCAGCCCTAAACTTTAAACAGGGCAATTCTAATTCTATCAGCAAGTAATCTGTTTTCTAACACCTGGACATCACTTAGAGCTTGTTGGCTGCTCTCTGTTTCATGGGTTAAATCTCCCCTCTTGTTGAGTATGCAAAGATCAAACATCAAAGAACATCCTTTCTTAAGAGAAAGGTTTTGGTGAAGCGGGTTTTAGTATTTTGTGTATAATACTGAGTTCTGTTTAACCTTGTGTAATAGTCTAATGCAACACAACATGGCAGCTCTACGGGAAGAGAATATTACTCTGATTTTTGATACAATTTGAGATAGTGTCTTGTACCTTGGATTTCAAAACAGGTTTTATTAGTCAAAAAACCTACCTTTCCCGAGAGAGAACCCCAATAAAACACAACAGTGCTGTGCTGCAGGTCCTCAGGGTGGACACACCAGGGCCTGGACGCGGCCCTTGGTGCTCTGGTCCGGTGCCCAAGGGGGGGCTCCGTCCTCTGGGAGGTCTTTTCCAGCCTAAATGAATAAATAAATCACATCAAAGCAAAAGCCCCCACTGGATGGACGGCTGCCTTTGCAGCTCCCCCTGCCATTAAGGGGTTTTTATTGCCCGGATTGAAAAGGCTGCTCAGAGAGGCCCCAACTCTCCTGGCGACACTGGAGAAACGATTTGGGATGTGAGACATTAAACACCATTTTGTGCAGCTCCAAAACTCTTACAGCGTCACCCAGGCTATTGTGACAAGGCCGCATAAGCTCCAGGGGATGCGTATTTTTGAAGAGAAATAGCGCATTGAATCCAGGGTGAATGGAAGGGTGAGAACTGTGAGAACAATTAGCACTGTTAGTGGAAGCGATCAACCAGCAACAGCAAACACTGTTGACCGCACACACTTCTCGCTTTTCAACTTTGGTATGAAGGTGCCCTTGTCTGAAACGCGCTCTTTTAATCAGGGTCGTTTACTCACGGCATTAATTCCGGGCCTCACGCCTTAACTTTCTCCGGAAATTACATCTCGCAGCCTGGCCTAGCGGGCCGTGTCCCTGCCCGCGGGACAGGACGGTCTTTAAGGCCCTTCCAGCCCGTAATATTGTGCGATTTAATGATTTTATGACCTTTGCAGAGCGGAGCCGCCGTGAGGGGAGAAGGGGCGGGGCCTGAGGGGGCGGGGCCAACAGAGCCGGAGCCACGCCCCGGGCCTCATCCTGATCCCCGTCCCGGTCCTGATCCCGGTCCTCATCCCGATCCCGATCCCGATCCCGGTCCTGATCCCTGTCCTGATCCCAGGCCCGGTGCAGGCGTGATGTGAGCGGACCCGGTCCCGGTCACAGTCCCGATCGCGATCCTGGTACAGGTGGACCCAGTCCCGACCCTAGTCCTGATCCCAGTCCTGGTCCTGATCCCAGTCCNTGAGGCCCCCGCCATGTCCGGCCCGGCCCTGCCCATCCGCCGCGCCCGCCGGCAGCTGGTGGAGGCCGTGAGGGAGCGGCCCTTCCTCATCGTCACCGGCGAGACCGGCAGCGGCAAAAGCACGCAGCTGCCCAGGTACCTCCTGGAGGCAGGTGAGGGATCCCGGGCTCGGGTAAAGGCGGAGGGCCCGAGCGGGGGGGACGCGGCGCCGGGGCTGGGCTGTGGGCAGGGGGGGCTGGGTAAACCCTTTAAATGACAACCCCACT
>VWZF01004264.1:507700-522402 GCA_013396755.1 Sclerurus mexicanus
GAGGGGCGCAGGGCCAGGTGGGACGGGGCTTGGACCAACCTGGTCTATGGAAGGTGTCCCTGCCCGTGGCAGGGGGTGGGACTGGGTGGTCTGTAAGGGAAGACCTTAAAGAGCTTCCAAGCCAAGCCACTGTGTGTCTGTGCTCTCCCCCAGGCCTTGCCAAGCACGGGGCCATTGGTGTCACCCAGCCCCGGCGCGTTGCCACCATGTCGGTGGCACAGCGTGTGGCTGACGAGATGGGCTGTGCCCTGGGCACTCTCGTGGGCTACCAGGTCCGCTTCGACGACTGCACCTCCGAGGTGGGGCCCTGGGCACTGGGGGGTGGAGGGGGCACGGGGCTGGGGCTCAGGGTTTGGGCCCTGGGCCCTCCCTGGGGTGGCAAAGCCCTGGTGCCTCTCTGGGGCCTTTGTGTGTAGGTCTCAGAGCCTTGGCAGGCACCAGCCCCAGCTGTGGCAAAGCTGGAGCTGTCTGTGGCATAGAACTCCTTTGATGAAGCTTTTCATATCATGTAACTCATTTGATGCAGTTTGTTATATCATGTAACTCATTTGGTGCAGTTTTTTGAACCCCTTGCAGGTGGGCCATTGCCAGGCACTGGTGTTGTGGTGCACAGTCACTTGAGATGCAACCTGAGAGGGTGTCCTGGAAAATGTGTTCTCTAAGTAGAAGTGTTTGCTCCCCTGTGAAATAATAATGCAGCATAACAGCTGATTGTGCCATTAACCCTTGCAGGACACTGCCATCAGGTACATGACTGATGGCTGCCTGCTGAGGCAGATCCTGACAGACCCCCTTCTCAGCAAGTACAGCATCATCATTTTGGATGAAGCCCACGAGCGGAGCCTCAACACTGTGAGTCTCACCTTATTTCTCTGGGGACGCTGTTGCTCCTCTCCTGTGGTCTGCTTATACCTTCCTTCCACTTCTGCACGATCCGCAGGGATTTTGAGTGGCTTCCCATGGATGTGCTTCATCCTTTTGCTGTCCTGGACCACAGAACTGCTGCTTCCTATATTACATGCTGCATAATCTGAAAATAAGACGTGACCTGTAATCCTGTTGGAATTGTTGGAGTTAGAACTTTGCTGGCTATTGGATTCCCTCCCAAAGTTTCCAGAAGTTTAAAGCCAGCACAGTGAACACGAACTTTCTAGAATCCTAATTTTTCCACACACCCTGAAGCATCTTTTCTTGCTCTGTTTCTTGGGGTGTGTTCATGACTGTGCAAAGAGATTATGGCTCTCGGGGCCATGGAAGTGTCCAGACTGACCTAAGTAGCAGAAACTCTCAAAAGTCACTGTGACCCTTCCGTGGCCAGCACAGGGACACACTCAAGTCACTCAGTCCTCAAGAGATTGTGTTGTGAGTCAAACAATCTACTGCTCCAGCAAACAATCTGCCAGCCCAGCTGGGGAAAAGGCAAAATGCTGCCTGAATCCCAGTTCTGCCCTCAGGCATCTGAGGGCATGGCAAGTAACTGAGCAGGGCTGATGTGGGGAGTTACTGCTCCATCACCTGTGTCTCTGCAAGGAGCGGGTTCTTAACCCTGAGCACCCCAGAGTAAAAGAAACCTGCTGAAATCGTAACAGTAAATAGTGGAACAAAGCAGGGTGCACACACAGTCAGGTGATGTGCACTGGAAAATGTGATGAAAAATGGGCAAGGGCTCAGGAATTACTTGACCATGAGAGTATAAAAATGAGTTTCAGTTACACTGGTTCTGTCTTATGGGCTGTGAGAAGAGCTAGTAAAATGCTAATTAAATTCTGGAAACCAATTAGCATGCTTATAAAACAACCAGGGTAAATGTGTGTTTTCTTCTCAGTGCTTGGGCCTGGAATATGTGATTTTCACTGTCTCACTGTGATAAAATCAGTCCCTTCCAAGTTTGTCAGGCACTTCTAAGAAAACCAGAGTATTAACATCGGTTGCTTCTCGTTTCCTGTTAGGATATTTTGTTTGGGTTGCTGAAGAAACTGTTCCTACAGAAGAAGCCAGCAGACAGGAGGACAGACATGAAGGTGGTGGTGATGTCAGCCACCCTGGAGGTGGACAAGCTCTCCGAGTTCTTTGGACACTGCTCAGTGCTGCACATCCCAGGAAGGAGTTACCCTGTCAAGGAGATATTCTGCAACCTGCTCAGCCCCAGGGATGTGGGCAGCTCTGCCTATGTCACAGAGGTCTGGTGGCTTTGTTTTCTGTGTGTGTGTTCTCTGGTTCTGGTGTGGTTATCCGTGGGAACTGGCTGCTGGGTTGTTGTGTTCTGAGCGTCCCTGCAGGAAACAGGGAAGACTGTCAGTCTGGGGAGTTTGAGCAGGAGCCAGTGGGACTGCAGCTGTTCCTGCCTTGTTTGTTGTTTGTTGCAGGCTGTAAAAGTCGCACTGGACATCCACCTGAATGAACCAGAAGGCGACATCCTGGTGTTCCTGACAGGTGTGAATTTATCCTTCAGCAACCCGTGGCTGTTCCCAGTTATTCCGTGGCACTGCCAGCACATCAAGCTGTCTGCCTTGGCCCAGAGCAGGGAGTGCAGAAGGCAAAGGTGCAGGTTCATGCACACAGCCCTAGTCTTCAGAGCATTTGAGGAATATCTGTACCTATGAGGTCAGATAAGAAAACCATTAACTTAAAAATTTGCGTATTCTCTTTTCTTCCTGTGCCAAATTGACTCTGTGTTGTCTGCGGGTTTCATTTCGTTGTTCATTCAGGGAGGGAGAATTTCTTCAGCTGCAAAACCTACATCAGTGTATAGGCCAGGCCCTCTGTTACTCACCTTTTAGGAAACAGCCCCGGTGAGAGGCACTGTGGAAAGGCTGGCTGTCACCTCCTGAACAAACTCCTGTTATTTCCTCCTTGTAATGGTGTTGACAACTCTGTAGTGTTGGCAAAACAATCTTGTTTAAAGATGTTGCAGACCAGGAAGGCAGAGCTGTGACTGCTTAGGTCACTTAAATGCCCTTCTGTGTGTTTCAGGTCAAATGGAGATAGAAAGAGCTTGTGACCTGCTGTTCAGGAAAGCAGAGTGCATTGATTACCGGTACGAAGTGCACGACCGGGCTGTGGAGGGCCTGCTTATCCTCCCTCTCTATGGCTCCATGTCAACAGGTACCAGCAGAAAATGTCGTGGGGGCTTCATTCTCAGGGGTGTTCACTGCAGGAGGTGTTACAAACAGAATCCTCACCAAATAGTTCTGTTGTGATTGGAAAATGGAGCTAATTAACCTATTTCTTACTTTTTTTTTGTGGTGTTCATAAACTGATCAGGCTTCAGCCTTGCCTGGACTGGCACAGGAGCCTCCAGTGTAAATTCACGTCCACTGGATGTGGCTTCACATGGCATCAGGATCTTCAGCTTGGGGAGGGGAGATGGTGTAACTGAAGGTTCAGATGTCCTCACACTTTAGTTTCTGTGGAAAAGATACTGCCAGGAGGGTCTGGTGATGAGAGTGGAGCTGGAAGGGAAGATAGCAGTGGTACAGTGTCACACAGCCTGGCAAAGTGCAGGTTATCAGAGCGAGTCACTCCTTTGTTTGGCAGCAATACCACAGCCAGTTTCAAAGAGTTAAAAACAAAACCCTCAGGCTTTGCTGAACACAGACACAGTATTTGCAGAGGAATTTGAGGGCAGTGTTTAAATGTGTGGGTGCATATGGAGGCTGAGTGAGTGTCCAGAGGAGCAGGGCAGCAATTCCCTTCCAGAAATGCTGCTGAGAGGGAAGATCTGGTAACAAACTGCAGAGGGAGCAAAACTCTCACCTTTTTGAAAGAGCAAAGTGGAAAGTTGCATCAAAGAGAAGTATAACTTCTTCCTTACTCCATGAAAGTGACTCCTGACTGAGAGTGATACTGCATTTCATTTGCCTTCTGTGGTATTTTCTCAGAGGCCATTGTGCTTGAGTATTTTTAAATGCACAAGAAAATCTTCCTGAACAGATTTTTGTGTTTTTCAAAAACACTGAGAAAATTTCAGGGGAAAGTTGAATTCCCACCTCTTTTTTGTTCCTTGGAATGCCAAATGAGTGAATGGGAACTGCATATGCTGGTTTAGTACATGTTAAATGAAGATTTGCTGGAAACATGGGGGGTTTAATTCAGCTTTTCACATTCATTTGCTCTGATTTTTAAACCCCTTCAAATCCTTCCTGAAGATTCTGTTCAGAACTCGTTTGATTGTCGGGTTGGGAAACACCCAGGAGAGTTGGCCTTTCTCCATCTCCAAATCTTGAGTATTCGAGTAATAAAGAAGCTGATTCTCTGATTTCTGGCATGTGCTAAAATAACCCCAAGTCTGTATTTTAGAGTGTTATGTGATTCGCTTTCTCATGTCATTCAAATGACTTTGACTCAGCATTTGAGTAAATTGGTTTGAAATCAGCACTGTAACATAAACTGTTGGCCTGACTCCCTGTCATTTTAGATCAACAGAAAAGGATATTTTTGCCAGCTCCTACAGGCATTAGAAAATGTGTGGTGTCCACAAACATTGCTGCAACATCTCTGACCATTGAAGGAGTCAGGTATTGTTTTCTGTCCTTCATAAAAGCTGTAACAGAGGGAATAATTCAGGAAGTTCTGACTTCCTTCCCCTTCTGTACCTGCCCAGTAATTGCCTGTTGCCTTTTGTGTGTGTGTGTGTAGTAAGAAAACCCTGAATACTGTTATATAGTCTTTAGATGACTGAGGGGTTTGGACCCTAATTTGAACTCAGATCTTGGCTCCATGGGATAGCCACGGTCTGGGCAGGGGGAATGTGTTCCTGCTGTGATGAAAGGCGTGTCTGTGTGCTGAGACCTCTGTTCTCCTCTCTGGATCTCTTCCTCAGGTATGTGGTGGACAGTGGGTTTGTGAAGCAGTTGAATCACAACCCCCGAGTTGGTGTGGACGTACTGGAGGTGGTTCCCATTTCAAAGTAAGTTTTGAAAACGTCTTCTTTTTCCTGGGAGTTGCTCTGACGATACCATGTATTGGCTGATCTTTAAAAAAAAGGCAAAAAGTGGGGAACAACCTCGAGGTTCTGTAATTTAAAGCTGCTTTGTTGCTATATAGAAAGTGCTTCAGGCCATACAATTTTCTATGAGTTACAGACATTGAGAAGGAATTGCCAGTGCATTGTCTGCAGCCTGAACAGCTCATGTGTCCTCCTGAGTTTGCTGAATACAGCAGCCTGAATCAGAGAAGCCTAAAAAGTGTCTTCCATGCACAGAAACACTTCCTTTGTTAGTCCTTGTACCGCTGGCTTTCTCAGTGGCTGCACAGTGAAATACCTTCCAGCCACGAGCACAGAAACTGCTCTCATTCTGTCCCGTGCTGCTTTGGGTGATGACAGAAGGCATCAAGACTTTGGATGTTGTTCCTTTCCCTGCCTTTCTGTGTTGGAAGGAGCGAGGCCAAGCAGCGAGCAGGCCGGGCTGGCAGGACCTCGGCTGGGAAGAGCTACCGGCTGTACGGCAGGGAGTTCTGGGAGCAGTGCATGCCCGAGCACCCCGTGCCCGAGATCAGGAGGAGCAGCCTCACAGCTGTCATCCTCACCTTGAAGTGCCTCTCCGTGCATGATGTCATCAGGTGGGATTATCCCCGTCTCCCCGAGGCTCTGGGCACCCCGGGGCGGGAGGCAGGATTAGATCCCCAGCCAACTGTGGCACTTCAATTCAATCAGCTTTTCTGCTGTTCTCCACAGGCTGTAATTCCAGCTGGGCCTTGAGCTCGAGTTTGAGGCTCTGCCAGAACTCCATCCTTCAATATATAGTTCGTAGTGTTCCTTTAAAACACTGATGTTTGTAGCCCGAAAGCGTCGTCTCTGGAATTGTTGAAGATCATGCAAGTGCAGAAAGTGCAGTTTAGCCCTGTGTGTGCCATGCTGGGGTTTGCCAGCAGAATCCCTCAGCTCGAGGCTGGACACTCACTTATGTGCACTTAGGGCAGAAACCTGTACTGGGAGGTGAAAAAAGGGATTTTAATAAATATGAAAAGTATCAAAGCTGTTCTGGGTCTGAACAATGAGAGATTTTTTTTTTCATTTTTTTACACTAGATTTCCCTATTTGGACCCCCCTGAAGAAAGACACATTTTAGAAGCTCTCAAGGAACTTTACCAATGCAGTGCTATTGACAGGTAAAAAATGAAGGGGTGTGGTCACTACAAGAATTCACTGGTTTAACTGGGATTACTGAGCTGTTTGTGTGGACTAAAGGACTTCCCCCCAGCAGCAGAATGTTTCCGCATTTAGCTTCCAGGAAGTTACTACTGGGCTTTAATACACTCTGTAAAATCAGGGCTAGAGCTCAGCTTAGGGACTGAGAGATACAGATCAGGTTGTCCACATTGTCCTGGAGTTCCTGAGTGACCTCAGACAAATTACCTCAGCTCAGGTTCCTGGTGGCACATCCCAGACTGCTGTGATGGAGTTGTTTAGGCTTCGTCTGTGAGGTCCATCCAAGAACTCAAGACAGGAAGCGAGATCTTATCCTAAGCTTCCAGGAATTCTTCTTGCAAATAAAATAAAAGCTGGCTGTGCCAGGCATGGAGCAGGCACAGGCAAACTGGGGAAAGGTGGATATTTCTTCTGCTAGTGACACTACTCTGTGTCCCCAGCACCTGTCTGGGCACTCACATCCAGAGGGAAATGCTTGTTCCACGCTCTGTATCAGGATGTGGTGGCTGACCTGTGTGTGTATTTGGTTCAATTTGCTATTTACATCTTTTTGCTGGGATAAGGAGAGGCCGCGTGACGAGACTGGGTGAATTCCTGGTGCAGTTTCCCCTCCCTCCCAACCTGAGCTGTGCTGTCATAAAAGCTGCTTCTCTGGACTGTGAAGATCTCCTGCTTCCCATCGCAGCCATGCTCTCCGTGGAGAACGTCTTCATTCGGCCAGGTAGGGAGCCCAGAGCAGCCCCTGTGTTTTTGAGGCTCTCCAGGAGCTCGGAGGCAGGGCACGTTGCATGCCAGGAATTGGACAGCAGCTGGCCCAGAGATCCAGAGTGGCATGGAATTGGGTGGCATTTGTGCCAAGGCTGTGGGAGCTGGGAAGCGAGAGGATGCCGAGAGGTTGTGAGGGGGAGACTGTTACAGGAGGGAAAAGAGTGGAAAACCCCACCAGGAAACTAAAATGCACCCCAGTAGGTGTTCTGCTGTTGGTCTAAGTACGGACAACAGGGCCTGATTAACTTGTGTGTAATGAATGGGGTCACCTCTGGATTATCTTTTCTGTCAATAACTCTAACCAAAGAGACCTTTTTAGGTTACTGTGAGAAGCTCAGCTTGTCACTGCCTCGTTTCCAGTGTTTTTCTAAATGGAAAATACAGTTTTGCTGTGGTTCCAAGGCAGCACCTTTCACAGTGCTGAACTCAAGTCTCTCACATCCTCCTCCCCATCTCCTTTCCCCTCCTCTCTGCTCCCCTTCCCCCTGACTGTGCTACATGTCTGTATTTGTCCTGTCTTTGTGGCAGACCTTTGTCCTCCCCAGTCACTCTCTGGCTCTTGTCCAGTTATCCCTGTAGTCCATTAACTGTCCCTGTTAGCACAACAGCCACAGACACTGCTGACAGCACTGATAACCTGGAATCCTGCTCCGGGGCCCTTCCCCTTCCCATAACTGTCCGTGTGCTTTCCCATCCTCCCTCTGCCAGCATGTCCTCGTTCTCTGTTCACCTGATGCACACGATGATTGCTCTGCAGCAAGCCTGCACGTTGGGAAGAACATCAGAGCTCCCATCCTGAAGGCACTTCAGGATGTGTAGGATCAAGCCTCCTTCATCCCTGTTACCTTTAGCACCCACAGGCTTCTGACACCTGCAGCAGCAGCAGTGCAAAGGCCTTTGCAGTCGTGTCTCCCTCTCCTAAGGGGAAGAGTTTGTGCTGGAGAAGTTCTTTGGGTATTTAAAACTTGAAATAACACTTTGGAAGTGTTGCTTTTGCCCAGTGCATTCCTAGCGTTTCGTGGAGGTGGATTCCCGCTGAACTCACAGATCCACATGTGCTTCTAGACTCTTATTTAAGACCTCCATTGCTGTGGCACTGGGACAAAAGCTGAGATAAGTAGATTAGGTGGTGCTATCATGGGGTGGTTTCAACACTCTTGCTTTTTCTCTCAGGGCAGAACTTCCACTTGATCCCTGTGAGCTGTTTGTTTAAGGTCCCTGTTCCTTTATCTTTCCATATCAGCATCTGAGTTGATTGTGAGAGGGAAATAGAACCTTTTAAGAGACCAGAATTCTTCATCTTTATTGCTGACTGATGAGTTTAATCACAGATTTAGTAGCATCTACCTGCTCTTGTTCAGCAGTAATGGAAGGAGGAAGAACTGTAAATGCAGCTGTAGAAGGAGAGACAAATCTAAAAATAACGTGAATGAAGAGTCAAACACACTTGGGAGAGATGCTAACAGGAAATTAGGGGGTGATACCTAAAATTGGCTTTAAGTGAGATATAACTTACTTCCTCAGGTGATCCTCAGAAGCAAAAGGAGGCTGAGCTTCAACACCAGGAACTTTCCTCACAAGTGGGAGGATGCAATGACTTTGCAACCCTCTTAAATATTTTTGAACAGTGCAAAGCAAGGTATAAAATGATCCCTTACAGTAAGTGGTTCTGCATTGCTCATAACTCCCAGGTGCTGCCAGTTTTGGGATGTGCTGCATATACACGTGTGTCCTCGTGCCTAATGGCAGATTTATTCCTGATTTGATCTGTAATTTCTATCATTATTTAAACCAACAAAGCTGTGCAGGTTGTTGCCTTTGTACACCCATAACAGAAAACAGAGGCAAGTTTCTGCCTTCAGCTTCCAAAGGGCTTCTTTATAACACAACTATTTCTGTTCTCAGCAAGTCTCCTTCAGCTTGGTGCCACAGATACTGGATCCACTGGAGAGCTTTAAAATCTGCTTTTAGTGTGGAGAAACAGCTCCGGGAAATAACCAGTAAACTGAAAGAGGTAAAAAATACGATTCTTAGGTCTGTTTCAGTTATACAAGTTTATATTTCAGACATGTACTGGACCAGTGAGCCTTTGCCAGATGGCTGCTGCCTGTCTCTGGTAGAAACTAATCCAGTTCAATATTTTTTTAGAGCATCCTTGCTTGTGTAACTGACAGGTACGATGGTGGGAACAGGCAGGAAGGAGAGTTTGTCTCCTTTGCTTGTGGGTTTTGTACAGTTTAAAATCCACGGGGCAGAGGGGGGGTAACTGCTTTTTCTTCAGGGGAGATGCTGATTCCTGTTGTTTTTTCTTTACATAGCTGCCAGACTTCCCCAAAGAGACCTTTGAAGGCTCCAGAACTGAACTACTGAGGAGGTGTCTGTGTGCAGGATACTTTATCAATGTAGCTCGGAGGTAAGTAAGGAAGTTTGGAGAACTGAATGAGAAGGAATTTGTACAAATGATTTAAAGGTGTAGCTACACCTACAAAGGAGTAATTGCAGCTGAAGGAGGTGTTTCTGTGCAGCCTGCTGGGTTCTCTGACTGTCATTACTATTCCGAGGATGTAAGAAACTTCCCCAGGAATGTCTCTTTTCTGTCTGTGGAACTCCCAAGTGGTGGGTAGTTCCAGATATCAAACTAAAGGGCTTGGAAATTTCCAGTTACCGTGGCTGTCAAAGGCTCCACTCCCAAACCCTGTTATTATTGTGTTGAAGTATCTGCAGTGCTGCTGTGGTAAATTAGATAAATTTTTTTACAGTTTAATTCTGGGAGCCTCTTTCTCTCCTTACACATTTGACTATTTTTTCTATGCTGCTGCCTTGTTTAGTCTTGCTGTCTGTGTTGCTGTCTGATCACAGCAAAGTGTGTTTCATTCTTTCTTTTTTTCCCCAAAACCTTTCAGATCTGCAACCAGGACTTTCTGCACAATGGACGGACATGGCAGCATAGTCTATATCCACCCCTCATCCACAGTGAGTTCCCAAAGCCTGTTGATAAAGTGGCAAAGGATCTAGAAAAGGGATGAAAGGCAGGTCCCATAAACGCTTCCCATTGTTTGGTCTGTGCCAACTTAAGGCCCTGGTGCAGTGCTCGGTTGGAGAGTGGGGAAGAGCCTCACTTCTTCCAGTCTGGTAGATGTTTGTCTTATGATATGAGTGTGGCAGAGACTGAACTTTCTCCCTGGGCAGTTTTAAGCAAGTCATTACACCTCAGTTTCCCTGAAAATGTAGGACAGTGTCAGCTTTACCTCCTCCTCGCACCTGAAGCCCTGGAAAATATTCCAGTGAAAAGGGGGCTCTAGGAATAAAAATCCTTTGTAATCAGCTCTGGAAGAACCTCTTCAATGAATTTTCCAGCTGTACAACCAGGAGACTCTGCTGGAGTGGATCATCTTCCACGATGTCACCGTGACATCCAAGATCTACGTGCGCACGGTGTGTCCCGTTCGCTACGAGTGGGTCAAGGACCTGCTGCCCAGGCTGCACCAGATCGATGCCCATGACCTGAGCACGGTGGCCCGGGAGGAGGTGACAGAGGAGGAAATAACCAAGTGGCAGCACAAGGAGGAGCTGAAGAGGCAGTTTGGTGAGCACAGTCCCAGCCCACACCCGTTCCGTGGGGGTTGTGCGCTCCGGTGGGTCTGTTGTGTCACCGAATTCATCCTGGGCTGGAAGGTGTTAATTTAATGTGTGTGACACGGGTAATTCTGGCTGTTCTCTTGCCTTGCACAGCTCTGCAATCCTTATTTTGAATGGTGGTGTTTCCTTCCTGGTTCTTGCCATGCTCTCCCCTTCTTCTGGTTTCCTAGAGCTCGCAGGAGCAGAAATTTCACACAGAATTGACTAAAAGCATTTTGGATTGTTGTTTAAGCTTGTGAGGGGTTTTTAACCATAAATACCTAAATAATACTGCCCTGAGAGAGACAGAAGCCCTAAGGGTTGTGGGGCAGAGGGAAGGGAAAAAACCCGAAAAAACCTCACTCAAGAAAAAAATATGAAAGGGAAACTATCCCATTTTGGTGAATGTGTCATTGTGACAATGAATTTAATGCCATATGTTTCACCAGTCAGTTCTAATTAAGCCTGGTGCCTGCTAACTGATCTGCTGCTTGACATTCTCTGAATTCTTCTGTCAGCAGGTTCCTAAAGCAGCCAAGTCTTCAAAGGGCCTCCTCGCTCCTGAGCTGACCCTCCCCAGACATCATCTATTGTACAGTGCAGGCACTGGCAATATTGATTAAAAAAGGAGACTTTTGGGCTCAGATCAGTGTGCATTATGGTACAAACCCACCCTTTTAAATGACAAAAGCATGAATTTGGTTTGGTTGTCAATTTGCTGGAAAGGATACTTGCACTGTTGGGTAATGCAGAGGAGCATCATCCATCTGAAGTCCCTCTCGACATTACGACTTCACCAGGCAATTGTCAATTAATTTGAGGTTAATACTGACATTACAGATGTTTTATTTCTGGAAGCTTCATAAAAACAGGTGGCTGAATAGCTGACAAAGGCTTAATCAATGGAAGGAAAGGCTGCAGCATGAGCTGAATTATTTGACTCCAAGACAGAATAATTACAAATATTCTCATAGTGATGTTGATTAAAACTCCTTCCTCATGTCAGAGAACCTTGTGCAGGCTGCAGCACCTGCTTCACTCACACAGTTCTTGGGCTCTCGGTGTCTTTTATTTATTTTTTTATTATTATTATTATTTTAAACTGAAAATATTTCTTGCTTTTCTTTCCTCCTGGGAGAAGCACTCCCAAGGTCTCAGTGCTGTGGGAGAACCTGCATTTCTGAGGTGTCTGATCTCACTATTGATTTTCCCACTCCCTTATCTGCATGTTGTCCAATCTCTCCCTCCTCCGTCCGGAAATTTTTCAAAGATAGTTTATTCTAAGCTTATTTCCTGCTCCCTGTGCTGTCCCTCTCCTGCCCAAACCTGAGTTTGAGATGTGTAATTGAAGGAAGAAATGGGTGCCTCCAACACAAGATGCATATTCTGTGTTACAACAGAACCCAGGAAACATAACTGGGGATGAGAAGAGCCCAGCTGCAAATATTGCCATGGCACTTAAGGCATGATTTTCTTTTTAATTTTTCCCCCTCCCTGCTGTGGTACAGTCTGTCCTTTCTGGAAGTCATTCAAATGCCTGCCTGGGACTTGGGGAAAAAAAAAAAGGAGATTGTGTTGGGGTTTTCAGGGTATTTTACAAATAGGAGGAATTGTAGTGCTGTGGGGGCTTCTGACACAGAAGGGTGTATTTCTTCCTCTCCTCTCCCCCCAGAAGGAGCCACAGAAAAAAACTCTGCAAAGAAGATGGAGAGAAGGAATGATGACCAATCCATCCTGGATGCCCGAGCCCGTTACCTGGAGAGGAAACAGCAAAGAGCACAAGGTTTAGGTGGCCCAGGGAAAGAACTGGGGTAGTTCTGGTGGCAGCTCCACTCCCAGCGGGAGGGAGGGCGGTTTGTGCAGTCCTGGGGGTGTTTGCATAATGCAAAATGACTCACAGGAGTGAAGGGAAACTTCTGCCTTGTGGTTCTCTGGGTGCAGAAGAGTAAAACACAACCTTCCTTTGCTGCATCCAGCAGGGAAAAGTTACCAAGCTCAATTTTCCTGCTCCATGTCACTGTTTAGTGGCTGGAAGACACTGTGCTGCCCATTCTGTGGCATGGATTGACTTCGAGAGGTCCCAGTGTCATTATTAATAAAATTTTCCTAAAGGTTGGTTGGGTTTTATATTTTTTTAAGGAGTGGAACTGTAACTTTTTATTCATTTGAGTCTGTACAATGCTGGTTTTACAGTCTCAGTGCTCATACACTCCTCAGGAAGGGCTCTCCAGTGATGGATGGAGCCATCAGGATGAAGTTCAGGAGGGATTTGCCCCCTGCCCTCTGTGCTGCAGGCAGTTGATCCTGCCCCGTGTTGAGCTGTGCCATGTGCAGGGCTGGCTCTGGGTGAAGATGCCTTTGTGTGCCAAGCGTTTTGTCAGTGTTCTCACGTTGCTGCTAACAATGCATAATTTTTGTCAGGGATGACTTAGCACTGTGTGTTCTCCTGCTGGCAAAAGAACCCAGCCCAGCAGTGGATCCTGTACCCACCAGGTCTGGCAGCAGGGCTGCTTCTCTCAATTTGGGGACTGGTATTTTTAAAAGATATGGGTTTTGAGCTCAAGAATGATGATTTTAAATGTGTGGAAAGGACACACAAGGAAATGCAAGCTTTTCCCCTTAAGCTGTGCTGCTTTGTAATCAGCTCCGAGAGAATCCTTGATGCTTTGTCATCATAAAGTTTGTTTCCATCTTAATAAAGAAATAATCCTGTTTTACCACCTTAATAATCCCAAAATGTTCTTGGGTGGAGGTTCTATAAGACAATCTCCAAATAACTGGAAGAACTTTGTCATTTTCCCACCTCAGCTGTGTGATCTTACTTTCCAGGTCGCTTGTTAAAGATGTTGTAGGTCAGTAAAATATTCACCATTCCACCTTGAGCATTCCAGCACTGCCCAGGCTGACCATCAGCCCTCAGAAACCTTGGGATTCTTTGTGGGAAATATATTATTCCTTATAAAAAAACTGGCAGATCTGATAATTGGTCCTCTTTCTGTGATTGCACCTTTTGAAATGGAAGAGGTGGAGAAAGATGGAGAGGGACTTTGGATGAGAGGCTGGAGTGACAGGACAAGGGGGAAAATGGAATCCAACTGCCAGAGGGGAGGTTTAGGGGGGATATTGGAGAAAAACTCTTCCCTGGGAGTGTCCTTTCCTGCTGCTGCTCAGACTCTGCTTTGGAGCAGCAGCACTTTTTCTTGACCCAACCTATTCTGCTGTTTAATTTGATTTATGTTCCATTTGCAAGTCGTGGCCACTCCTGACTCCAGTGCTATCTGTACCACTCCAGTGGGAATGCCCACCCTTCCCTGGGGCTGGGCATCCCTTGGCACATCCTAATGCCTTCGGATTCCTTTTCTTGTTTTCGCTCTCAGCAGCAAGAAGGGAGGTTGCCCTCCCCTCCTCCCGTGTTTCTGGGCTGCTCAGAGCTTTGGAAATGGGGAATTTAAGATAAATTATCTGAGGAAACAACCCTGAAATTGCAAAATAAGGTGTAAGGAAAGGCAGCTGTGGGTAAAGCACCTGGAATGCTACAGGAATCCCAGGAAAAGGGTGAAGTTTTAGCTGTGTGTGTGTGTGCTGGAGTTAAAGTGTAAGTTATAAACACCGTGGGAGTGGGGAGGTCGATTGTGTTCTGTACTCATTAACAGTGGGCCGTGGGAAGAGCCCTGGGGAGCAGCCCCAGGGACAGCGGGGACAGGGACACCTCTGGGGCCATCCCATCCTGGTGACAGGGACACCCCAGGCCCTTGGGATGGCCCAGGGGGTGTGGATCCCTCACATGGGACTGGGATCCCATCCCTGTGACAGGGACACCCCGAGGGGGGACAGGACACCCCTGTCCCCTCGGTGTCCCTCCAGAGGAGTGGGATCCATCCCACCCCAGGGGACAGGGACACCCCAGGGACAGGGACACCCCTGGGGCGGGGGATCCATCACATCCCGGGGGTTGGATCCAGGGACACGTCGGGAAGGCGAATCCATCCCGTCTCGGTGACAGAGACATTCCCGGTGACAGGGACACCCCGGGTGGATGTCCAGCCCACCCTGTGTCCCCATGCTGTCCCCCCTCTGTGTCCCCATGCTGTCCCCCCGGTGTCCCCACAGTGTCCCCATACTGTCCCCATGCTGTCCCCCCTCTGTGTCCCCATGCTGTCCCCCC
>VWZF01004264.1:523913-556354 GCA_013396755.1 Sclerurus mexicanus
AGCGCTGTCACCGCCGGGCGGGGACCCGCGGCCGCTCCCGCACGGGCCACCGGAGCGCCCCGCACGCCGCCGCTGCTTCCCCTGGAGCGATTGTTCCCCCTTGCCGTGACCCACCGAAGGCCCCGGTGCGGGGAGAAACGCGGGGCTGCCTCGCCGAGGGGTGTGGAGGGGGCGATCCCTCTGTGCAATGGGGAGTTCCTCCCTCCCCGACGGACACACGGAGCCTTGCTCCCCGCCGGAGCTGAGGTGCTGCTGGCGAGTGGGGTTTGGAGGAGGATTATATGGGTAATAAAAGCCCGAGGTGTTCTGGCAGGCTGGATGTAGCTCTTCTGCCCTGTGGTGCCAGTGTCTGTGTTTGGGTAACTGGGCGCTATTGCACTGGTGGATTTGCGTGAGTTATGGTGACAATTTCCGGTTCAAGTGGGAAAAATTTCAATTTCTAGGCGCCCTGTTAAAAGACCAATCCTGTGGTGTAAATTACCACTGTCCATAGCGCTTAAAAGATGGTGCCATGGTTATTTTCTGTCTAGGCGGGTGACTGTTGAGTATTGAGGAATTTTCCTTCCATATCAGTTGAAAACCAGGCTGGAATTCCTAGTTTAGGTAAGCAGCACTGGCAGGAGGATCTCAGGAGCTTGTTCTGGCAGTGGCACAGCCCAGGCCCGGGTGCTGGGGAGGTTCTGAGTTTCACCTCAAGTGAAGCTCATCCCTCTGGGTGCCCAGCTCCTACCAAAGCACTGTGGAGATGCACCTCTCATACATTATTTAGGACCCACACCTTGCATGTGACCCACTGCCAGGGCTCTAATGACATGAGTCCTGTTACATAATGAAACTCATCTGCTTCATGCCAGAAGGGCTGGGAGGGTTCAGGCCAGCACTATTGTGGAACAGGACTGTTCTGCCCAAAGACTGATGTATGTGTTTATTTGTATTTTAATTTGCATTTCCTTTCCCTGCACCTATTCAGTGTAGAGCACTGGCTGAACCAGTATCTTTTAGAGCTGCCTATTGAGCTGTCTTTTGTCAGACAGGGTGTCCAGCCCTCTCAGCCTGGGTGCACATGGCTCTTGCCCAGTTTGCTGCTCCTACTGAACTTCCTCATTCTGTTTCATTGAAAAATTTCAGAGAAATTTGAATTCTTGGAGTTGCTGATTCTCTGGTGAAGTTTCTGACGTAGAATTTGAGAGCAGAAGCGTTGATATTGCAATGTTCTTGCTCTCCAGAACTGCTTTAGCATATTCCAGGCTGCTCCTAGGAAATCCTCATGGGCTCAATAGTACAATTTCTTGAACTGTACCTGACCTACATTGTCTAGGAAACTTGTTGTGCAGGTGTTGGGCAACACTTGCAAGTTTGTAGCTGATGCTTAATGCAAGACTTACCTACCTGGAGCCTAATTCATAAAAGGCAGGTGGTGGATGAGAATGAGAAAGATTTTGCAGGTTATTACTGAAATTTGATCTTGGCTGGGTGATTTGGGAATGAAGAGGTGAAGGCTGCAGAAGCCTTGAATGCCTTGGGCACACAGGACAGTGTGCTCTGTACCCCAAGTTGGAGCTAAAGATCTGGTTTGGGCAAGAAGTTGGCCTACTAGAGCCAAGGGAGCTTTCTGGTTAGTTAAAACCAAAATGTGTTCTCAGGCTTCAGGTTTTGTTTGTTTGAGTCCCATCACATGCCCTGCAGTCTCAGCAGTCCCAAACATGTAGGTTTTATCTGTGTGGTGTCTATGGTATGTCCCTGCCTTGCCTCAAAAGAACATGTTGTGAGAAACTTTCCTTGGGAGTTTTCAAGGAGAAACCTCATTGCTGTGCTATCAAAACTCATGTTATAAAACTTTATAGTGCTGCTTGTTGGTTTTTTTCTGAGTGGCTATGAGGAAACAATCCACTGTGCATGTAGTGGGAGATCAGAGTTCAGTGTGTGTGATGATTGCAAATCTGGTTGCTCATATCCAGGTTTTTGGGATGCCTCTGAGTCCTTTAGGATGGAACTAAAACACAGCTGCTCATTGTGGTGGGTCAGCGGAGCTTTGCTATACGAGGCCTTATGAGTGAGAAGGACCCAGACTAGTGAGCAGGTGATGGACTGTGATTGCCAGGTCATTTAGCCACAATACCTTGAAATATATAAAAACTGAACTTGGACCAGGCCCACTGCTGTACTGAGTCAAGACATTAATAGATACTCTTCTGAATCTACGTATGTAAAAGGAAATCTTGTAATTGTTCTGTAAGGCTGTGTAGACAGTACAGAAAACTGCCAGCTCAGGCTGTGTGCTTGGTGCCCAGACAGAGCTGCTTTTTTAAACTAGGAAAAAGGCCCTTGTCTCTATTGTTCATTGATGGAGCAAACCTGAGAGGCAGCTGTGCTGTTCTGATGTGGTGGCACTTGGGTGGCTCCAGAATCACAACGGTGCCAAAGAATAAAACATATCAACTCTTTAACAATGACAAACAGCAAAATGCTTCCATGTATTGTGCAGACAATAGTTTAGTACAGCCTGAAACAGTAAATCTCCGCTATAACAGCATTAGTTTGAAACAGTTATTGTTGGTGGAAGGCAGGAGTTAGAGGACTCTGTGCCTAATGCTCTTTGGGTGGGATTCTTGCTCTCGGCTTCTTAGTGGATCTGTATTCCTGAAGCCAGTAAGTTTAGAGTATTCCCACAGAGGGAAAATCTGTAACAAAAAACTGAAATGTCTTGAGGAGTGTGTGTGTGTCAGCTAATTGGATAGGAGCAATTAGTTAAGCAGTTTATAAGCTGTTCTGGGCATGGCCCTCACAGCAGGCACAGAAGTGCAGGCCTGCCATGGTGGCTGATTAGTGCCTTGTGCTGGGACTGGGGCCTCAACCAGAGATAAGGGATGGGAGCCAGTGGGGCTGAGCTCCAGGTTCAGCAGGTACAGCCTCACTGGTGGGTTGGAGCTGAAACACAGCCTGTGGCTGTGAGGGCGGGTGGCTGCCTGGGCCTGCTCAGGGTGAGGCAGAAAATAGGAAGCATATAGAAATAGAAGAGCTCTTGAATGTTAGAGAGGTCTCTTCTCTGTTTTAAGTGTGACTTCCTAGCCTGTCACAAGCTGTAACTCTTACCTCGCACTGGTAGGTGTGAAGGACTTTGGAGCCATGGACTGGCAGTGGGACTCTTGCAGAACTGACTAAGGAACTAACAGAGCAGCGCAGATGGGAATTGTTTTGTGTGCCTTAAGTTTGCTTTTCTAATTTTCTTGTACAGAATTAAAAGAGCAGCTGCAATGTAGCCTGGTGTCTGCCTTGTTCCATCAAAGCCCGGTACGGTATGGCCTGTGACAGAGCTAATGTGACTCACTGCACATCCAGGAGCTTGTGCTTCCCAAAAGACTGGGAGTTTTTCTGTTAACTGACATTGCCCAGCTACATGATTTTTAGCTGCATGTAGATAAGGAGTCTCTGGGCAGAGACTGAGCAGCTGCTTGTGGCCACAAGAGCAGTGGTTGTATCCTGTTGAGGAGGGTGAGAGTCGAGGTGAAATGTGTGCTCAGCAGTTCTGTGTCCTTCCTTGTAGGCAAGGAGAAATTATCTGACAGCTAAGCAGACTGACACAGGAAAGGGAATGTTACAGGAAGGGGTCAACAAAGAGACTCTTGTCAGCAGTTTTACCATTCAGTTTGATGTCACATGTATGTGACAACTTCTCTGGGTAAGTTACCAAGAATGGGCTCGAATTATCTTGCAGTGAAAAAATAATTCTGGCAATCAGACATTCACTTAGTGCGTTAGGATGATTCACATCTCAGTGCTGTTCAGATAAATGCCATCCCAGAATTTCATGGTTCAGCAGAGCCTGCAGTTGACTGAAGTACCTGATCTTGGGTTAGATGAGTCCTTCAAGGCGACGTCTCTGCTGAACAGAGGAGTTGCTGCTGTCCCTGACAATCTGTCTCATGGTTCCACTCTACTGGAGCAGCTACTTCACAGAACACTTTATTCCTAACAGGAGACTGGTGTCACTGATCTTTCCAACAGATGTTGGTGTGAAATAACTCAAACTGGAAATCACTTGCCCAAGCAACAGTTAGCAACTTCTGCTTTCATATCTGCTTGAAACCCAAGGAAGTGTTTTTGTAGTAAAATGTAGGACTATCTTAAATTCCTTCTTTTTTCTTCCAGTTTTTTAAACTTGTTTGCGAATCAGTGGAATGCAGTGGACCTAAGTGAGAGCAGTATTAAATGTTTGGGGTAAAGTAACAAGGAGAAGATGCAGAAAATCTGCCACAAACCCTTGTACTCCTTCAGTTGTAGTGCAACTCAAGAGCGTGTACATGGAATAGCACTGAAATTTTCACAACAAAAGCCTCCAAAGACATATTTGCTGTCATGTTTCCTAACAGTAATCTTCATCTCTGTTTGCTCTGCTTAGCTTTCTAAACACGCCTGCCTGGCTCGCCTGAACTTTAGCCAGTTTGGGGTGTGCAACAATCTATTTTCCAGGGAACGGTCTCTGCTCAAGAGCTGTGTGCATCAGGTCTGGTGCAGCCAAGGGAATTTACTGTTGGCCTCACCAGCTGGGCAAGGCAAATGCCACTCCTGGCTGGTGACACTCTTGAGTAATCAAAGGCAGGGATTGTCACCGTTAGAATTGACTTCCTGGCTGGGTGCTTGAAGCAGACATGGTTCATACACTGGGGGCTGTTGAGATGAAAAGATGAAATGTTGGCAGAAGGAGCTTGTGTGTACTTAAAGACTTCACTAAGGGCTGTGCCTCCAGCAGGAAACTTCTCCAAGCTTTCTTCAGAGCGCCTGTGCCAATTGACTCAGTCTTTGCTAGGAAACACCTTGCCTTTGAAAGTAGTCAGAAGTTTAAAAAGTACCACTTTTTAAATCTCCCCCCTCTCCCAGGGGTTAGTCCTCAGACATGGCACCCAGCAGATGGCAGTTTGATTGTGATTAAAGTAAATCTGTCCTGCAATATCCAAGTGACTTTGATTTGGTGGGTTTGTCTAGAGCTCCCTGAGAGGTCGTGCCATCTGCTCAGACCTGCTCCAAATTGTTCTGTCCACAGTGTTCTGTCCAGTGCTGGGAGCTATTGCTTGGCACTCTGAAACTAGCCCCCCTCTACCAAATTAACACGGAAATTCAGTGCTTGAGAAATGATTTCCTACTTGTTAAACTTGCAGCCCTAGCAAAAGGAAACGCCACATCCCAGTTAGTCACTCCAGCCCTACCAGATGAAACTCCCACATCTTCAAACCTTGTCTCCCTGCAGGGGTGTGACTGGGTTCCATGTAACCCTGCCTGACTCACGTGCAGTCCCAGGTCTAGAGAACACTGCTCAAAGTGTGAAAGGGAGATTTGAATTTCAGTCTAAAGTTTTCTAAGTGGTTCATGTTGCTGGAGAATGCGTGGTCAGGTTCTGGCATCCTGGGCCTCAAACAGTAACACAGCTCTGGACCTGTCAAGGATGTAGAGTTTGATTTTTATTTCTTCAATTATTTTTTTTAAATAGCTGTAGCATTCAGACAGTTTTCTCCTGGAAGAGCTGATCAAACACTGTCTTTCAGCTGGAATTTTCCTGTCTTTATGGTCAGGTATTCCCTGGCTAATACAGATCATCATACATTGAAGAGACTTGTGAAGTTTGTTCTGTTAACTTGGTGTGCCACAGCTTGGATGTTTCTTGTTCCTCGTGTGTGCTGTTGGAAAGGCCGGGCAAAGGGGAAGTGGAGTAGAACACCCTCTTTATCAGGAAGTGCACAGAGGCAGGAGCAGCGGCTGGGGCATGGCCTTCTCAGAGCACAGCTGATAAGGGCTGGGTGCTCCCACCAGCACAATCACCCTCAAGTGGCTTTGAAGGTCTCGCCCTTCTCTGGAGACCTTGGGCTTGAAGGTGTCCCAGAAAGAAAAGTATCAGAAATATTAGAAGTGACAATTCCTCCAACAGTAGAGAACTAATCTGGAGCTTTCAAGGGATGTTCGGGGTGCACTGACCACTCTGCACTCAGCTGTAAACAGAGTAAACTTCATTTCACTGTGAACTGGTTTGTTGCTAGCTGTGCAAGAAGTGTGATTTAAAGGAGTTCATTGAAAGTCCCAGGGTTCTGCAGAGAAGGAAGTGGTTTATTGATAGATACCTGGTGTTAAGTAGAGCTGTGATGAGCCATTTCTCATTTCAGTGTGTCCATCTCGTGTGTGTTGGCTCTGCCTCCTGCTGCGAACAGGACGAGCTAATTGCTAGACAGGGAGCTTTTTTTAGCTCTGCAGGGATAAAGATGAAGCTCAGACACCTCACGTGTGTTGTTAAGCTTGAAATAGTGGTAGCTGTCAGGCTCAGTGGAATGAGTTCAGGAAGGAAAGGTGGTGAGAGTGAGCACTGAAGCTGCAACTCCAGCACAGCTACCAGGAGAGTTCAGTGTGCCTTGAACACTTGGTGTGCTCTTGGGGATGGTCCTGTGCAGGGCCAGGAGCTGGACTCAATGGTCCTTGTGGGGTCCCTTCCAGCTTGGCATATTCTGTGATGTGAGTGGCTCAAAAGTTGAGTTCTCAGTGGTAAGTTGTAACTGGCCTTTGAAGACAAGGTACCCAAGCACTTAATGCCATTTTTGGGTAGCGTGGTTGTACTGTCACAAGAAAATATGTGAAGTCAGGTGTCTTCTGCGACATTCACAAAAGCTGTTCGTGGCTGTACTGAGGTGCTAATTTAACGTTATACCTTTTTTCTCTTCCAGCTCCAAAATCTGGGCATCAACCCAGCAAACATTGGGTTCAGCACCCTGACAATGGAGTCTGACAAATTCATCTGCATCAGAGAGAAAGTGGGAGAACAGGCTCAAGTGGTGATCATTGACATGAATGACCCCAGCAACCCCATTCGAAGACCCATTTCAGCTGACAGTGCTATCATGAACCCTGCCAGTAAAGTCATCGCATTAAAAGGTAGGAAGGCCTGATAAAGAGCTGTTTGAAGTGGCTGGAGAGCTTTCTGTAGGACTAGTTTGTGAGTGACTGAGGTCTCTCAGGTAATTTATGTGGGAGGATCCCTTAGCACTTCTCCACGGCTTAATGGGAGCTTAAGTTGAATGCATTTTCTGTTCTTCTGGAGGCAGCTGGACAGCTGAGACTTCCTGCCATTTGCTGATTAGTAGGAGGTTTTTCCTTCAGTCCAAATGCTTACACAGCTTTTGAACAAGGAGAGCTGGAAGGAGAGCATGGGCTTTAGGGAATCACGTTAGAGGGAAGTGAGAAAAGTGTGTAAGGTCTGTCAGCTACACCTTTCCTTACAGAAAGGAAGCCTAAGGCTGGGAAGGGGGGAAATGTTCCTGAAGGCCTTGGATTAGCCTTGCTGGAAGAGGCCAGTGAAGCAGTCTGTATATTCATTGTAGCAGTCGGTGATAAGAAGGGTAAAACTATGCAGGGAAGGTTTGTGTGGTGAATGAAGTGCAAGGCCAGCCAGCTTGGTATCTCTGATGATACAGAGAGCAAGCATTCCTCTGGAGTCTCCAGAAGTTTCCATCTCTTTCCCAAAGAGGCCCAAAAAACCTTAAATACAGTCATTCTAGAAATGCATGTATTGCTAATGGAAAGATTTGTATGTATCCAATGTTACTAACTTTGACCTTAATACTGTGCTACTGTTTTGTCACAACTTTAATGCTTTCTTGTGTGTGCAGATGGTGAGTTACTTCAATTGACTGTATTAGTTCCTGTTGTGTCTTATGACAAGAAAAAGCAGAATAAAATGGCTCAGATGTATGGTGCACATGGCTGAACAGTGGTGTTTAAACAAAGGAAAGCCTAAAATTCAGAGGCTTTTTCATGCCCTCCCAAATAAGGGAGTTCTTAAGATTCCTAAAAGTAATCCACTCAAGATCCCAAGGTATACTTAAACCATCAGGATCTTGAGCTTACGTAAACAGGACTGACCCCTTTGACTCAAATCTAGGTTTTGCCTTGTAATACCCCTTGCACAGCATGTAGGATATGTGTTACCTGAATGTCCCCTCCCTTGACTCTAAAGCTCCAGCTGCACTAGATATGGAAACAAACTGCTGCCTGTAGCCTAAGTAACACTGTAAGAGACAGATCTCTCCAAGTTCTGGAGAAACTCCCGACTCAGCATCATAAAACAAATGCAGAACTAATGGTGGCTTTGACCTAAACTAGGCCTTGGTGAGTGTGAGCCCTGGCCTGTGTGGCACAGTGACTTGGTCAAGCTGAACTACAGTTAGTAACTGTAGCAGATAACTCTGACCTGCATCTGGTTTCATGTCATCTTTTTATATTCCTCTCAGGCTACGCAAGCATGTGCTTGAATAGCTCTCTCCTAAAACTAGTAGAACTGGTCAGAACCTTCTTATCTGCTCAACAGGAAGAAATAATTTCTTATGCCGCTGTGTTGTAAAAGCTGGTAGAAACAACTGCAGGTGGCTGTTCAGGATGTTTGTATGCACCATTCTGTGTAATTTGGAGAACTTTTCCTCTTGCCTTCTAGAGCTTGTGTTGGTCACTAGATTCCTTTCCTTGCACAGTTTGTTGGTCTGGTTTGCAGTCAGTAGCCATGTATCCCACTAGTGCAACCCAAAGGTTTTGGTTAATAAGCCTGAGTTATGAAAGCCCTCTGCCAAATTAACTGTTCCGTGTTGTGCCTTTTTAATACTTGAAACAGATGTGGACGTAGTTTTTAATGACACTGGCGTAGCTCTCCCCACAACTTCAAAGAGCCTCAGCATGATTGTAACCTGGTTTTGATGTACGTGAAGTATCGTACAACCCGTTTGTGTGGCTGAAGCTTTTGTCTCCTGCCAACCTGTTTTCCGCATCTGTTTGATTGCTCAGTAGTGGCAAATTGGTAAAATTAGCCCTAGGAGTGTGCTCTGGTTAAAAGTAACAGCTGGTCCCTGAAGATGTGCCAGTGTAGAACAGCTTTTCCTTGAAGGAAGTCCCGAGGGTTTCATGTCCTAGTGCAGCTCTTCTACTTTTACCCAGTGCTTGAACTGTGCCCTGGCTGACGACGCTGTGTTTTCTAGCCGGGAAAACGCTTCAGATCTTTAACATTGAGATGAAGAGCAAGATGAAGGCTCACACAATGACAGACGATGTCACCTTCTGGAAGTGGATCTCTCTGAACACCGTTGCCCTCGTGACGGATAACGCCGTGTACCACTGGAGCATGGAGGGGGAGTCCCAGCCCGTGAAGATGTTCGACCGCCACTCCAGCCTCGCGGGCTGCCAGATCATCAACTACCGCACCGATGCCAAGCAGAAGTGGCTCCTGCTCACGGGCATCTCTGCACAGGTACCTCACCACCAGCCCCACAGCTTGGCTTCTTTCCTCCCCCTGTTGGAGCAGGACTGATATATTTGTTTCCTCAAACGTAGATGCTTCATCTTCGAATGGTAGTGTAACTGAACATCTTGCCTTAATATAATTGTATGTACAATGATATGAACACCAGGACAGGCTTAAGACTCTGAAGTGATGCCTTTGTAAGAGGAAGCATGCTATGAGACTTCAGCTTGGGGTAGCATATTTACCAACATCAGCTTACACACCGTTGCTGTCTGAGTGCATGTGACTCCTGACTCTTGCTCTGTCTTGTCTAGCAAAACCGTGTTGTGGGAGCCATGCAGTTGTATTCTGTAGATAGAAAAGTGTCACAGCCCATCGAGGGACATGCAGCCAGCTTTGCGCAGTTCAAGATGGAAGGAAATGCTGAAGAGTCCACTCTCTTCTGTTTTGCAGTAAGAGGGCAAGCTGGGGGTAAGGTAAGGCTTGGTTCTAAGTGTGCTGTAATCTTTAGAGACTCACCCTGCTTATCTCCTGCCGGGGAAACAAGTGGTTTAATGCAAAAAGTTATATTTAGGAAAAAATGTGAAGGACTGTCTGGGTCTGGGCAGTATATTTATAATGTAAATGGCAGTTGGTGCATACAGAGATTCACAACAGGGACTACCTCATGCAGCAGGAGTCTATTTGGAGTCGTGAAGTTAAGTGGCATGTCATGACCAGCCTAATGAGCTGTTGAAACATGTGACTCCCAGCTTCACAGGCTAAGCTTGAGGGAAAAGCTGTTGTAATCTTTCTTTGATGCTGATCCCCAGTATCAGACTTAACTTATTTCCAATTTCTTGCATGAAAAGAAATGAAGCACTAGTATTACAAGGGTAATTAGTGGCCAGCACTGGGATTATGTGAGCTACTTGGACAACTAAAACAAAGTAAAACCAAAGCTTGGATTCAGAGAAGCATCTTCAGAACTGTCACTGCAGAATGTTAACCAAGTTCAAAGAATGCATATAAAGTGACTTAACAGAATCCTTAAACTTCCAAGTAACTAGGGGTAACTAAAGATCCTATTTAACTGATTCCCTCTCTTATAGTACATGAATACCACCTGCCACACCTTTAACTAGTGAAAATATTTAGGAGGACTGACTTAGGGAAGACTGCATAAGCTGGGGTTTAAGGCTCAGCAGCGAGAGAATTGCTTCAACTTCATTGTTGAATCTGTTGTTAAATAAATTAGACACAAGAACTAACAGAGTGCTCTTCCCTCCTGCACAGCTGCATATCATTGAGGTTGGCACACCACCTACTGGGAATCAGCCCTTTCCAAAGAAAGCCGTGGATGTCTTCTTCCCTCCTGAAGCACAGAGTGACTTTCCTGTTGCCATGCAGGTATGACAAGCTGCAAACAGGGGCTTGAGAACAAGTCTGTAGCTTCTCTTGGTGGATGGGACAGTAACAGAGCCCTGGGAGCCTGGTGGTCAATATGCTGGCCTGAGGGTTGGCCCTGGACTGGTGTGACTGCTGCTCCTGCTTCAGTGGGGATAAAGTAAAGGCACAGACAAGCAGCATTCACAGGCAGCATGTTCTGCTTTGTGGAAGAAATACCCATGATTTTTAGCTGCTTTTCAACCTCTTCAAACATCGTTCTGCTGTTAGAGTACTCGAGTAGTATGTAAAAATAAAACAGCACTTCTGGTTGTCCTGAAATGGCCCAGCTGTCTGCTGAGTCTCAAAAGCACTCGCTCATTTATCCAGGACCAAATTAGATTCCTCTATTTCTGTTTTGCAGATCAGTGACAAGCACGATGTTGTATTCCTCATAACAAAGTATGGCTACATCCACTTGTATGACCTGGAAACTGGCACCTGCATCTACATGAACAGAATCAGTGGAGAGACGATATTTGTTACTGCGCAGCACGAGGCAACAGCTGGAATTATTGGAGTAAACAGAAAGGGACAAGTAAGGAAACTTGGCCTGGAATCCACTGATTTAGTTAATCTCACTGGCCCGTACAGATATAGGCTTCCTATCCATGTCTGAAAGTTTCCAGAAATGTTAACTTTGAAGTCTGTTCAGCACATCTGAGGTTCCACAGTGTTTTGAGCCCCAAAATGAATTTGCTGCTGTATCTCCATACACATCTAACTTAACCACTTCAAACAAGTGTACTAACATTGTTACAGCCATGCCTTTAGACCAGATTGATTTTGGATGGGGTTGCTTGCTGAGCCAGGGTAACATGGAGCAGAAGACTTGTTTGTTCCTCTAGAGTTGGTTATTTAAGACACTAGGTACAGGTTTTGGAAAGATCTCTGTTATCCCTGTGTTTTTGATCTCTGTAAATGCCTGATTTAAACTCACTGTTAATTGTCTGCTGTGATGCAGTAGTTGGTTTATATTGGTTCTTTGTAACCAGAGGCCTGTTACTGAAATAAAGTGGCAAGGCTCTGCAGTTATGAGGGGATGGAAAGCTTTCCACGTATGCTGTAACTTTTCCTTTGGCTCCCTTCACATGTTTGGGCTGACTGGAGGTTTCCCCTGGTGTTCCCCCAGGTGCTCTCAGTGTGTGTGGAAGAGGAGAACATTATCCCCTACATCACAAACGTGCTGCAGAACCCCGACCTGGCTCTACGGATGGCCGTGCGCAACAACCTGGCAGGGGCTGAGGAGCTCTTTGCCAGGAAATTCAACGCGCTCTTTGCACAAGGGAACTATTCAGAGGCAGCAAAAGTGGCAGCCAATGCCCCAAAGGTAATGGGCTGGTGTTGAGAACGGCACTGAACTCATCTGCCTTGAGGTTCTTGCTTCAGGAAAGCTCACTGGGTTCCCTGAGTGGCAAGAGCAGAGTCTTGTTCCTGCTCCTGCCCTAGCGTAGTCCTTGGGGTGCAGGTGGTTCACAGGTGTGCTGGGTGCTGAGTGGTGATTGTATGCTGGGTGATCGTAAAGCTTGTATGAAGCCCACAGAGGAGTAATGGCAATGTGGCATAATGTTTCTGGTGCTTATCTTTACTTCTCCGGTGATTAAAAGAGTGTCTGTGAAAAGACAGCCTCTAGCTGAGGCTGCACCTGGAAACAGGATAAAAAGAACAGACTAAGAGATTAAATTCAGATGAGAAGACCTTTCTTGCAAGGACAAAGATGTCTTAATTCTGAACTTAAATTTGCATTGCTACTGAAACAAGTCTAATGGGCCACTCTAGCACATTTCTGTCAGAACGTCTCAGACAGTGTCTGAACTGACGTTCAGCTGCATTGCTTCTGACATTCTGGGCTGGCAAAACATAGGAGTGCTTGTGACAGCTCCAGTGACATTACCTTCAGCTTTCTGGAGAAACTCTTGCCAAGCCCCAACAGCAGCAAAGGCAGTTAAAGTGCCTGTGTCTGTCTGCAGGGAATCCTGCGCACCCCAGACACCATACGCCGGTTCCAGAGTGTTCCAGCCCAGCCAGGACAGACCTCCCCTCTGCTGCAGTACTTTGGCATTCTGCTTGACCAAGGGCAGCTGAACAAGTACGAGTCCCTGGAGCTCTGCAGGCCAGTGCTGCAGCAGGGCCGCAAGCAGCTCTTGGAAAAATGGTTAAAGGAGGATAAGGTGAGTTTGGGGTCCATACCTTTGGAGCCCTGAGTGGGGGGGAGTGTAAATGCCTGCCAACTTCCTCACCTCCCCGAGGAAAAATCACAGCTGAGCAATAGGTGTTCAGTGTACCCACAGCTGTGACTCATACTACTGCAGGGGAATTGATCAGACACTCAGAGCTTCACTCACTCTGCTTCAAATCACGGCAGGGTGCAGCCTGGAAAGCCTCTGAGCTGCTGCTGTTCTTGCCAAACGGCTCCTTTGGACACTGACTTGCATATGCCTTGAGCTGTGCTTATGTTTCTGTAATTAGCCCAAAAAACATGCTGGTATGTGTCACTGTTCTCTTTGGCTCTGAAAATGCCTGTGACTCCTGTAGCACAGCATGACGACAGGCACTGCTGAAACAATTGGTTAAGGCCTTGATTTTTTTAAGGGAAGTCCAAAAGGAGGGTAAATGAGGAAGAAAGGGGTTGTGCATGGCACCGTGAGGGTGGACTGACTGTGTTTATGTCTCTAACAGCTGGAGTGCTCGGAGGAGCTGGGGGACCTCGTGAAATCTGTAGATCCTACGCTAGCACTTAGTGTCTATCTGAGAGCCAACGTTCCTAACAAGGTCATCCAGTGCTTTGCTGAAACAGGACAAGTCCAGAAGATTGTTTTGTATGCTAAGAAGGTGAGAGGAATTAAATTGCCATATCTGTCCTGTATTTAAGAATAACTAGTGTATGTTCCAAAGTAGCTGAAAGTAATTGTGGGGGAATCCGAGTGCCTGTGTAGTACCCACTTTGCCCTCAAGTTTGTTATGAATAATTGCTGCTGGACTTCAAGCCTGTATCTTGTCACACTTCCCTATGTGGTCTTTCCCAAAAGAGGAATCCCTGACTGTGTTGTGTGATCTAACAGCAGCTTTTACTGAGCCCTGTGTTTAACAAGGTGTGTGCTCTTGCTCTTCCTTCTCTCTCCAGGTTGGTTATACTCCAGACTGGATATTTTTGCTGAGGAATGTAATGAGAATCAGCCCTGATCAAGGACAGCAGTTTGCACAAATGCTTGTTCAAGATGAAGAGCCTCTTGCAGATATAACACAGGTAAATAACTCCATTGCACTGAAATGTTAAGTTCAAGGCATTAAATTGGTAAGAGTCTGGTTCCTCTTACCAGAGAGAGATTTGGAACTACAAGTTTGGCTTTACCTTAGTGGAGCAATGCTGTTTCTTGCCTAGTTCTAAGAACACTAAATGACAGCTTAGGGCAGTGTCAGAATAAACCGTTTAGCTTTGGAAGCTGCACGTGACGGTACTTTGATTAAGCAGTATATTTAAACAAAGGCTTAAATTTCTTCCTTTTTTTTGCAGATTGTGGATGTCTTTATGGAATATAATTTAATTCAGCAATGTACAGCCTTCTTGCTGGATGCACTGAAGAATAATCGTCCCTCAGAAGGTCCCCTGCAAACACGTTTACTTGAGATGAACCTCATGCACGCCCCTCAGGTGTGTCCTAGAGTCCCTGGACCAGCTTGGCACAAGCTGGTGAGAGCGCTGAGGAACTGAGGGAAGTTTTCAATATTCCTTCTAGGTTGCAGATGCCATCCTGGGAAACCAAATGTTTACTCACTATGACCGGGCTCACATAGCTCAGCTGTGTGAGAAGGCTGGTTTGCTGCAGAGAGCGCTCGAGCACTTCACAGACCTGTATGACATCAAGCGTGCGGTTGTGCACACTCACCTCCTCAACCCTGAGGTACAGCACCAAGTCCCCTGCACCTGCAAGAAAGCAGGCCCTTAGTAATTGCTTTCAGAGCGTGGAGTGTTCTGCTCGGGTCTGAAACGGCTTCTGTGTCTTTGCAGTGGTTAGTGAATTACTTTGGGTCCTTATCAGTCGAGGACTCTCTGGAGTGTCTGCGTGCCATGCTGTCTGCGAACATCCGCCAGAACCTGCAGATCTGTGTCCAGGTGGCTTCCAAATACCACGAGCAGCTGTCAACACAGTCACTTATCGAGCTCTTTGAGTCCTTCAAGAGCTTTGAAGGTAAGTTTGTACTTCTGCTAAACGAGCTGGTACTCACCTCTTCCGTGTGTATATGAAGGACTGTGTGGCTGCTGAAATCCAAAAGCCACACTGAACTGAACTTCCAGTAGCTGGGCCTCAAAACTGTCTTGAAACCTCGAAGTTTCCCTGTTAAGGAGAGGCATCAACATTCAATTGCATATTTTGGTTTTTCTGAAATGCTACAAAAAGCTTGGAGCTGAAGAAACCCCCAAAACCTTTGTCCAAAATGGTCACCTTAACTTTGTGTAGCCTTTGGGATTTGGGCTTTTGTACTTCTCAGCGAGACCAGCAGAATAACGTGATGACTGTTCCTCTCCAGGTCTGTTTTATTTCCTGGGCTCTATTGTAAACTTCAGCCAGGATCCAGATGTGCACTTCAAGTATATTCAAGCTGCATGCAAGACAGGACAGATTAAAGAAGTGGAGAGAATCTGCAGGGAAAGTAACTGCTATGATCCAGAACGTGTTAAAAACTTCCTCAAGGTAATGTTTGGGTAACACTGGACTGTCTTGGCCTGTTTGGGGTTCTGCTAAAACATGGTACTAAAATAGATGAGTTTAACCTTTGCACTTAAGGATCCAACTGTCCTCTTAAACCAGAGGAATCTGCCACATTGACAGTGCCTCCTAATAAAGGCTGAGCCTGGAATATTATCTAAAAACTGGAGAATCTGTCAGATCAGTTCCTCACTGCTCTTAGTAAGGTTCATCTGGCTTGAACTCTTAAATATGTAGTAATTGCCCAGCTCACCTAGAACTTGTTACAGATGTGTAAAGTAGCAGACAATTTACGTGGAAGGTTGAGAACAACCATAACGCCAAATGAGTTGGTAACTTAATGCTTACTTACAGTGTAATCAACTTCAATTGAGCGGCTGCAGAAACAACAAGTGAATAGTGTCAGTGAATTCCATAAATGCTTCATGGGAGTTCTGGGCTCCAGAAGGAGCTGCTGGCTGATGTGACTGCTGGGGTTCAGAGCATTGCTGAAACACTGCTGAAGAGCAGGGAAGGATGTTGTGCTCAAAGTTCAGATTGTGTAGTACCAGTGCTGAGCTTACTGACTAATGCAGCACTGCTATAAATACCTGAGAAACATGTGGGAGGGGAAAACTTTATCTGGGAACATTTCCTGCCTTCACGTGTGTTGGTTACATAGCATAGTCTTAGATTTTGCTGATCATATCTGAAGATGGCAAAACTCTTCACAAGAGAATTCTCTAAAACTAACCTGGTGTCACCGAGGTGTAAGGTATGTCATTTGATCAAGCCACCTAAGATATGTTATCAAGCTGTCAAATTCCTGATGAAAGTTATTGTTTTTTGTGCTGTTCCATGTCTGGAATGTGCAGGACATGTACCAGGTAAATCTCCCAGTACAGGCCTCCCTGTGTAAAGTCCTTAAGTGTAATTTCTATGTAGGATTATATTCTGGGATGTGCATGTTGGAATAAGTGATCTGAAATATGCATCCGGAATACTGTCTGCCACATAGACTAAGCTTCTGTACTGTAACCATTGTAACATTATGCTGAAAGTTGGAATGCTTTTTAGATAACTGATGTGATGAGCAATTTTAGTAGTATTGCTACGAGCTGGATTCTTACAGTTCTCTAATTCCATAGCTGGGAGGTATCACAAGACACATGGCACTCGGAGTCAGTTCTGGGTATCACTTTTACATCATGAATCACAGCTTAATCTAGTCTTGGTTAAATTTGTTTTGAAATCCCAGAGTGCTAATCCTGCACACCAAACACCAATGGCAACTAAAAATACTCTCTCTAGCTTAGGCTTGTAATAGTTGTATTGTGTTGTAAAACCCTGTAGACTCTGCCATGCAAAGGAGCAGGGTTGAACTCCAGCAAGCTGCTTGCTCTCCACGCCCTGAAGTGGGTGTGAGTACTCCTACTTTGCTACATATTGCAAACAATTAGTTGAACAACAAGCTGTCATTATTTGGTTGATTGTTGAGTTTCAGCTTTCCAAATTCAGCTGCTTTAAGAGTTTAAGTGACTGTATTTGTCTGCTTAAGCCCAAGAGCAAAACCAAATTACTAAAGCTCTTCTCTTTCTAGGAAGCCAAACTCACTGACCAGTTGCCTCTCATCATTGTGTGTGATCGCTTTGACTTTGTCCATGACCTGGTGCTGTATTTGTACAGAAATAACCTCCAAAAATACATTGAGATTTATGTACAGAAGGTAAGTTATAACTTGGCTTCAGTGGGGCAAACTGATCAGTCTTTCCAGTATTATGTCCAGCTATAGGTATCATGTTTCAGTATTCTGCAAACAGCTTCATCATGAGACTCACATTTAAGTACCTGTTAGTGGCCTCCAGTAATTAGCCCTGATGTGAGTCAGCTCTCATGCTTCAGTCAGGTTGAGCAGTGCCTCTTGAAGGAGGAAGACTTGGTAGAATAGCTTTGGTCTTCTTAGGGTGGTTTTAACTTCCAGCATTTTGGAGGCTGGAGGGGAGGTTCTCTATCTTCCTGCAGGGACAGGGTGGGTTGCTGAGGAGCTCTTCCAGGGGGAACTGAGCCTTAGGGAGCCACTGAAGTGGAATGTGAGCATCTCTTGACTGAAGAATTGTCTTTCAAGTTTGTCCAGAACCTCAGGAAGCTGGGAGTAAAGGCAGGAAGATGGGCTCAATGTTAACAAGCAGCCTTCTTGTCCAGCTCTAGGAATGAGTATTGACTGCCCATGCTGCGTGACCACACACTGACTCCTTTCAATGATCCTGTGCAGGTGAATCCAAGCCGTCTGCCAGTGGTAATTGGGGGACTGCTTGATGTGGATTGCTCTGAAGATGTGATAAAGAACCTTATCCTTGTAGTGAGAGGTCAATTTTCCACTGATGAGCTTGTTGCAGAGGTCGAGAAAAGAAACAGGTATTAAACTTGCACAAGTCTCTTATCAATTCCCTGTCTGCCTGTGTTCTACTGCTCATCCTTCATGTCCTCATCACACAGCTAAAGCTGGCACTGACACAGCCAGAAGCTGCCACTGGGTGAGCAACCAGCTTTGCTCCTTGGCTGATGTGGGGATCTCCCTTAGCAGCTTCCAGATGATGAGCCTTTGGGATGTGATGTTCCTCATAGTGTCAGAAAGTTACACTGATGAACTAAAATGCAGGTTAAAACAAAGTACTGTAACTCTGGTTTAGTTCCTGACTCTGTCCTACACTAAGGCTGGCTTTTATAGTGAAGAAATTCTGCAAGTGGATACTTTTTCACTCCTCTCTGATGTGAAAATCACTTCCTTCTAGGCTGAAGCTGCTTCTGCCCTGGCTGGAAGCAAGAATTCACGAGGGCTGCGAGGAGCCTGCAACTCACAATGCACTGGCCAAAATATACATTGACAGCAACAACAACCCCGAAAGGTTCCTGCGTGAGAACCCTTATTACGATAGTCGTGTTGTTGGCAAGTACTGTGAGAAGAGGGACCCTCACCTGGCCTGTGTGGCTTACGAGCGTGGACAGTGCGATTTGGAGCTTATTAATGTATGTATGCCAAGGGTGCTGACTCGGGGCTTGAGTTCTGACATGAGGGTCGGGGGATAGGTATGCAGGCTTAGGACTAAAGCATTTCTTTCCTAAGTAGTGTTAAGCTGGGAACTGCATGCTTCTGATGGAGTAGGAGGTAGCTGTTTAGTCTCCCCCTGCAACTTAATGAGAAATGGGACTGCATGTCCTAAAACGGGAGTCTAATGGAAGTATCAAGGCCTGAGAGTTCCAGTCAGCCTCTCAGGAAGGTTTATTTAGTGTTGCAGTGCAATTGTGCACTGCAGGCTGGAGAGCTGAGACTTGACTCTGAACAGCCGTGCCTTTCCCCAGGTGTGCAATGAGAACTCCCTCTTCAAGAGTCTCTCCCGCTACTTAGTTCGCCGTAAAGACCCCGAGCTGTGGGCCAGCGTGCTGCTGGAAAGCAACCCCTACAGGAGACCCCTCATCGACCAGGTACAACTGCCAGGCCTTTCAAAGCCTTTGCCACCCCACCCTGACTTGTAGTACCTGATTTAGCTGATGTGCCAATGGCTTAACTCTGCCTGCAGGTCGTCCAGACTGCGCTGTCAGAGACCCAGGACCCCGAGGAGGTCTCTGTTACTGTGAAGGCTTTCATGACAGCAGATCTTCCCAATGAGCTTATTGAACTGCTGGAGAAAATAGTTCTTGATAACTCCGTGTTCAGTGAGCACAGGTGTGTAAAACCAAAACCGAGTCACAGCAAACTTGGAACTCTGCCTGGTGCAGGTGTTAAATTGCTGTAATGTGGAACAGGAAGTCAACTAACACCTTCTCCAGAGGGCAGGGGGGAATTTCTTGGTGGTTGCTTGATATACACTACTGTTTTCTTTCCCTCTTCAGGAATCTGCAGAACCTGCTCATCCTGACAGCCATTAAGGCTGACCGGACCCGTGTCATGGAATACATCAACCGCCTGGATAACTATGATGCCCCAGATATAGCCAACATAGCTATCAGCAATGAGCTTTTCGAGGAGGCATTTGCTATCTTCAGGAAGTTTGATGTCAACACATCGGCTGTACAGGTACCTTAAAGCCTCAGGCTGTAAGAACTCCTGTGACATGTGCATCCCCACACAAGGACTTGGCTGGTGACTCGTGACTTCACCAATTAGCAGAGTCACCAAAGCTGTTCAGTGTCTTTTGAAGTAGAACAAATGTTGTTTATTGAACCCTCTACTAAGTGAAACTTTCCAAGCCTAAAATCACCCACGCTGTGTGGGTTGTGTGGAGTTAGTCCCTATTTTAAAAGCTGTGGATCCATTGAAAAACTAACATAAACCACAGCTTAGTGTCTTGTTAAACTGGCTTGTATGGTAGTGGCTGATCTTGGTTATCCCGTTTTCAGGTGTTAATAGAGCACATTGGGAACCTGGACCGTGCGTACGAGTTCGCGGAGCGCTGCAATGAGCCCGCGGTGTGGAGCCAGCTGGCCAAGGCACAGCTCCAGAAGGGGATGGTAAAGGAAGCCATTGACTCCTACATTAAAGCAGATGATCCTTCCTCATACATGGAAGTTGTTCAAGCTGCTAACGCCAGTGGTATGATTAAGTTTTAATTTTTTACTGTTCATGTTGCTCAGCTCTTTGGCCTGGTCTGCACAAACTGCAGTTCTGCCAGACCTGTGTCTTGGTGCAAGTAGAGGAATCTGGTCCTTCACAGACTGCCCTAAATGAGAATGGGAAAAGGTAGTGTATTCCATTTGTAGATAATCTGTGGTCTTTCAACTACCTTCTTAAGCTAGTTGGAGACTTCTGTCAGAGTAGGAGGTCTTGGCATGAAGTTAAAGACCAGGATTTTAGTTAAGGTGACTTTATTATATACACCAGTGTGGTTTTGATTGTTGGGGAAGAGCTGTAGAAACAGTCTTTTCCAACTAGGTTATGCTGATTGCATAGCTTAGGCATAAATGTCCTCAGTGGTGGGATCTAAAGATTCTGAACTCCTTTCCACAGGAAACTGGGAAGAACTGGTGAAGTATCTCCAGATGGCACGCAAGAAGGCCCGGGAGTCGTATGTGGAAACAGAATTAATCTTTGCTCTGGCTAAAACAAACCGCCTGGCAGAGCTAGAGGAGTTCATCAATGGACCCAACAATGCACATATCCAGCAAGTGAGTGAGCCTGGCCTGGTTTTCCTTTGGCCTTGCCGACCCCGGGGGCGTTGGGACTTCTGTCTCTTTGGATCTGTGCGCAGATCTTGGCCTTTGGAGACATTTCCCTTTAGATAATGGCTCGAATTGACTGAGAGTGTGCGAGAGTGACGTGGCTGTGCTGTCCCTCAGGTGGGCGATCGCTGCTACGATGAGAAGATGTACGAGGCAGCCAAGCTGCTGTACAACAACGTGTCCAACTTCGGCCGTTTGGCCTCGACGCTGGTGCACCTGGGTGAATACCAGGCAGCCGTGGACGGGGCTCGGAAAGCAAACAGCACCCGCACGTGGAAGGAGGTAAATGTCACTGGCTGGGCTTGGAGGGCCTTCCGAGGTCGTTTGAGAGGGCTTCAGAGCTGGGGCCTCTTCAGAAGGCTGGGTTGTCAACAATAACACACTTTGTCGATTCCAGGTCTGCTTCGCTTGTGTTGACGGGAAAGAATTCCGCCTGGCTCAGATGTGTGGGCTCCATATTGTGGTGCATGCAGATGAGCTGGAGGAGCTAATCAACTATTACCAGGTAATTAATGACTCCTGCTACACAGTCAATTCTGTCATGGCAACTCTGTCCAAAAGTGGAGCTACAGAGTGAGGGTGGGTCCCAGTGTGGCACGTCTGTCTGTGTATCCCTTAGGATCGTGGCTACTTCGAAGAGCTGATAACTATGTTGGAAGCAGCGCTTGGACTTGAGCGAGCACACATGGGGATGTTCACAGAGCTAGCAATTCTCTACTCCAAATTCAAGCCACAGAAGATGAGGGAGCACTTGGAGCTGTTCTGGTCCAGAGTCAACATCCCCAAGGTGAGTGTCCACGACCTTAAATTCAGCTGAAAACACATCTGTCTGGACTCTGGCACTAATTAACGACACTAAATCCTGAGCACTGATGAGCACAGAGAGAAATTCCAGTTAACATATATTACTAATTATGCCTATTTTCTTAGGTTCTGAGAGCTGCAGAACAAGCCCATCTCTGGGCCGAACTGGTGTTCTTGTATGACAAGTATGAAGAGTATGATAATGCCATAATCACAATGATGAACCACCCAACAGATGCGTGGAAAGAGGGCCAGTTCAAAGATATCATCACTAAGGTATTGCTTTCTCAGTGAAAGGAGGCAAATTTCTTGCTGTGTGCAATTCAGTTCTATTCCTTCATTAGCAGCCTGTTTGAAATGCAAAGTTCTTGATATTGCCACATAATTTCAAAGCAAGTCAACGACAGTAACTAAAGAGATTTCCAGAGGTGAGAATGAATCTGGGGTGGCTCAGCTTTGCAGAACTATCTCAAGTTATGTCTGTCTTTCATTTGGATTTCCCTGCAATCAGACTTCTGCTCTGAATGTGCATCTCTGCTCATCTCTAGGTGGCCAATGTGGAGCTGTATTACAAGGCAGTTCAGTTCTATTTGGAATTTAAACCTCTGCTGCTCAACGACCTGCTGATGGTGTTGTCCCCTCGGCTTGACCACACTCGTGCTGTCACCTTCTTCACAAAGGTAATTTTCCTGCTCTCCAGATCAAAGAAGAAGTTGCAGTTGGGAAAACCAACTGTAATAGCATTTTAAAATGCTTGGCTACTTCCCTGCGTCGCAGGGAAGACGCTGAGACTTGCACAGAAAGTTGAATTAAGTGTGTCTCCCTGATCCCTTGAAGGTTAAACAGCTGCCCCTGGTTAAGCCATACCTGCGCTCTGTGCAGAATCACAACAACAAGTCAGTGAACGAGTCCCTCAACAACCTCTTCATTATTGAAGAAGACTACCAGGTATGTCTTGTCTTGGAGCAGTTAATACCTGCACCAGGGATTCAGTGTTGTATGTGCTTCATGGTAGAAGTGGCTCTTCCTGAGTCTCTGGCCTCTGTGTCAGGATTCACCTCTTAGTCTGGTTAATGTCTGGAAGCACGGGTTTCTTTCTTGTCTCCACTACTTCTTACCTGCTTACTGCTGAGTTCCTTAAGCATGTGTTCTTTGACACTTCAAATTGAACCAGTGGTGACTAGCCAAGGATGAAGTGGAGAACTGCTACTGGTTTTCTGGGAGCTTTTTGTGTCATTCCTACTGGGGGCAGGCTGGCTGCTGTGTTATGAATGTGACAGAGCAGCTTTTATTTAAGGCAAACAGAGGGGGCCAGGGGAGAAACTCCCAGAAGAGGCAAACTGTTATGTGTGTCTGTTCTGCTGTTTTCGGAGAACAGCTCTCTGGTATTGAGAGGCTCTTAACCTCAGCAATCACTACTGAAAAATACTGGCTGAAATAATAGAAACTCTGTGTGTGTCCAATACCAGCTTCTCCAAGAACAAACAGTGGATCTCTCTGCAGGTCTGGCTGTAATACTTGATCCTCCTGGAAGCAGGAATACAGAACTAAGATGCATATGAAATGTGCATTTGAGGTGTTATAACTTTGTCTTCTGCTTGACTCAGGCTCTTAGGACTTCTATAGATGCTTACGACAACTTTGACAACATTTCCCTCGCCCAACGTTTGGAGAAACATGAACTAATAGAGTTCCGAAGAATCGCCGCCTATCTCTTCAAAGGGAACAACCGCTGGAAACAGAGTGTGGAGCTCTGTAAGAAGGACAGGCTGTACAAGGTGAGGCCACACCCAGACCAGGCTTAGCACACTTGCCTCACTTGGCCATGACTTCCCAGTAAGGCTCTGCTGGCAGCAGCAGGCTGATCTGGTTAGACCCCGCATGCAGTGCTTGTGCTCTGGCCCCTGGGGCTGACAGGCTGTCTCCTGTTGCAGGATGCAATGCAGTATGCTTCAGAATCCAAAGATACTGAGCTGGCAGAAGAGTTGCTGCAGTGGTTCTTGCAGGAGAACAAGAGAGAATGCTTCGGTGCTTGTCTCTTCACCTGCTACGATCTCCTAAGGCCAGATGTCGTCTTGGAAACAGCGTGGAGGCACAACATTATGGACTTTGCCATGCCATACTTTATTCAGGTCATGAAGGAATACTTGACCAAGGTAAGAGCGGGTGCTTCTCCAACACCAAAAGCTTGTTAGTCACTGTGGTGATGCCTTCAGACTGTCTGCTTGCTACTAACATTGATTTGGGCTTTGTCAAATGTCTGTCTGTCCATGTCCACACTTATTTTTCAGTCCATCTGGGGAGAGACTTCGCCCTCTAAGAGACTGAAACACTTGCAGGCTCCACCCTCTCTACAGAACCTACATCAGTAGTATTTTCCTGACCATGGGCAGTGTCTTGAAGTAGCTCAAGGATCTAAGCTTTTCATATGCTGTGTCAGTCAGGAATCCCAGCTAGGATCAAGCTTTAACTAAATTCTAGACTATGTACTAAAAAAGCTTTATAGCTAGATCCGGACATAACTTGTTCTGCTGTGCATTTAACTCTAAAATGTGGCTCTGATACTTAATGGCACTAATTATGACTCAGTTCTTACTTGAAGTGACTCAGGATGGGGGAGGTACTTGGTAAAGACTTGAACAGATTTGAGTTAAATCCAGCTGTCACTAGCAAGACTTGCCCAGCTGAAACTTTTAGAGTATCTTCCACTGAAATGGTGTCAATTCCTTAATGTTTAAGACTCTTTCCATGCAAGTGTAAGCTTAACTCAAGCTTGAGTTAATGAGGACTAGAGTGCCTGTTTGTCTGGAGTCTGGCCTGGCTGTTCCTTGTAAAGGCAGGACTCTGCAGTCCTGTAGCCAGTCTGTCCTTAAATGCTGGGCCTGGGGGAGGTGGGGCTGTCTGAGCAGTGACATGGCTTGCCAGGGGTGCCTGATGTGCCGAGCTAACACTAGGCCTCTGCTGAGAGGAGTAGGATCCTTACAGATGAACATTTCCTGATGTGCTGAAGGCCCAGGGTGTGGCTGTAGTGCAGCTGTGCAATCAGTGCAGTAAGAGCCAGCAAGGAGCAGAGCTGCCTTTCTAAAGCAGATACTTCTGGTGTATCCTTGTTTTTACTCGCCTGTACCTTAATTATTTCTTCCCTGACGCTTTTGTTTCTACCTTTTATATGCTAAATATGGAATTTGATTTTTCTAAGCTGCACCTTCTGAATTCCTTTGCAGGTTGATGCAATAAAGGAAAAGGTGAAAGTTGATTCTTGTTTTCCATCTTTAAGTCTGGAGGACTAAGTCTAAGGATTCTGCATGAGTTTTTTCTTTCCTATGTTTACTACACTGCTGCTACTGCTTTTTCCCCAAACAAAATATCACTAAAGCATATGCAAATTGTTTAACTCTCAGTAGCTAGTGCTGTAGGAGAAAAGTAGATTCATTTGCTACTAATAAGCTAATAGAGCCTCAGGAAGGGCATACAGGTGGTCAGTTGGATCACAGTCAACCTGGTATTGGAACAATGCACAAGTGCTACTATTTGACAGCCAATCTGACTGGAGGAACATCCTACAATGAGAAATAAGTCTTGGACCGCTGTCTCTGAGCCATAAATCAGTCTGGCATTTGCTAGCTAAGGACTGTGATCCAGTTTCTGATCTCTTGACCATGACTAATGTGTGCTGACAGTAGGCAGAGTAGACACTGGCTGCTTCAGAAGAGACTCCTCCTCACTCAGGTGTCCAGTTCTCATGGTGCTGGTCTAATCCCATGGTGCTCTAGCTCACATAGAACTTAAAACTTCAGGTACTAGACAAGTCTGTGGTTCTCCTCCCTGTAGTAAATTCCTAGTACTTGTCCAAAAATGACTGCCTTCCAAGCTCTTCAGCTTCACTAAACTCTCTTGCTACCTCATTTAAAAAAAAAAAAAAATAAAAAAATATGGTAATACTTACTGCTCTTCTGAGGCTACTCCAGAGCTTGCCTTTTGCTGTGCAATTTCGACCTTCAGAAGGGCAATCTGAGGTTTCTGTCCATCTGCTTCCCCACAAACCCCACTGCGATTCTCCTTGGCCCCGGGGTCAGCCCTAGTGGGAGCTTTCCATTAATGTGGTTCAGCAAAGGGCAGACAAACTGAGAGATGGCTTTGAAGATGGCCTGAATGCAAACTGTTGTAAAGACACCACTGGAACTCGAGGCTAACCTGCCTAGAAGCAGTGTGAGGCCCTTCAGCAGCTAGTCAGTGAGGCGGTAGGAGAGCGTGTGTGTGAAAAAAGGTACTCGAACTGCAGTGTTTGCATAACTACGCATGTGTAGCGGTCATTGCAATTACATCCCACTCCTCCTTAAGCTCCAAGGCATTGCTGTGGGCTGCTGTGGTTTTCTGGGGGGAGCCTGTATGGCAGTCATCTTCAGCCCTCACTCGTGCTTCAGTACTTTTGCCTCTTTTTCATGCACACATGACACGATAACATTGAATGCATGTTACTTTTCCTCTGCAGCTTCTTGCAGTCCCCGTGGAAAAGCCTTTAAATCAATCTTGCTACAAGTGTGTAGGGTCCTGAACCTGGTGATGCTGGAGCCAGTGGTGTAAGAACCATCCTGCAGGCTGGTTTCAGACTTGCGCTTGTTACTGTAAATACCTGTTTAGCTCCGAGGGGAGGCATCAAAACTGGGTCAAAAATGCATTGAATGTCCTGGGCTGGAGGCTTTCCGAGTGTGTGTAAGCCAAATGCCTCTGCGTAGTAGCAAACTCTGCACATTCTCCTTGGATTTGCATCTCTGGATTTGTGCTTCTGTGTTCAGTGTGTTGCTGTTCGAGTTCAAAACAGTGCAGTTCTCAGCACGGTGTCTGGGAATGGGTCTGGGAGCGTTGGCACGCGATCCGGTGCACTTTGGCAGCAGCAAACCAGACACTGGGGTGAGGCAACCAACAGGCTGGTCATGGCAGCCCAGGCAGTGAGGGAACACCAGCTCAGGACTTGTGCCACCTCCTGGGTTTGTGCCTCAGCGTGAGGTTTATGGAGCACAGGTAACTCACACCTGAAGGGAAGAGTCCCAGCGTTCAGAGCTGCCTGCAGAGATTTGCTGAGGCAGCACAGTTGAAGTGAGCACTGCTCAACTCCTCGGTGTTGGTGTAGCTGAATAAGTAACACTGACCCTGTGTAAGTGCAGGAAACCTGTCTTCAAACTCCTTTATTAAGGACATGAATGAAATGAAAGATTAATCTGGTTTGTGAGTTGTCTTACTGTCTTTAAAAGTAATTGGCATGATTGTCTCTGACTTTATTCTAAATCTTACCTCCCAGGAAAAATAGCAATACCTCATTTTGTGGTTTTAGTTTCAGGGCTTGCCTTAGACTGTAGAAATGCTGGGTTCCCTTGGATCTGTTTTAGTAACAAGCAGTATTTCACTGCAGAATAAGTTTCTTCTCTTGCCTTTCTGTAGGGGTGGGCTGAGAGCACGAGTGCACTCACTGTGCAGCACTGGAGCTGGCCAGGCTTATCTCCTTACTGTGTGTTAAGCTCAAGGAATTGGAGTGTCTGTGGGTTTAGGCTGACTGCCACACAGTTCTGGAGTGGAAAAAGCAAGTCTTATACACATGCATTCTCTGCATTTGAACTTAAATTGCATGAGTGAATGGGTTTGGAAAGTGAAATCTTGAGGCTCAAGTGACATGTCGGATGCTATTGCAGTCTGCTGGATGTAAATCAGATTCCTTTGCCTCAGGGAAACTTCTCCTGCTCCAATGCCAAAGGTCTCCAGCTGAGACTGTGCTCAAATCTGAGTTCGTCCTAAAGGCTGTTGGTTTGAAGTAGTTGGAGCGACCCTGATGAGCTAATTCCTGATGTCCAATAACTCCAGCCCCATATGGAGCCTTTCGTGCAAAGCTTCAGCCTGGAGTGAGCTTTCAAAGCAGTTACACAAACCCCTCAAGGAGGGATTTTTTCAGGAAACAGAGTCTTGACTGCACCAGTACCAACATTGCTACTTGAATTGATCTTAACTTGTAAATGGTCTCCTTTTCTTGATGGGTGTTAACATACCACTAAGGCTTTTCCACTTCTCTGCCACGAGTAAGTAGGTGTTTTAAAGAAGATTTTTTAATTGTTGGTCTCAATTCCAGGTGGATAAACTGGATGCATCAGAGTCCTTGAGAAAGGAAGAGGAGCAAGCTACAGAAACACAACCTATTGTTTATGGTAATGCTTTAGTTCACGTGCTGTCGATAATGCATTTTGCTCTTAAAACAACACTTCTCTAATCTTGGTCTTTCCCAGGGAAGTCCTTGGGAATTGGAACGTCCTTCGTGTGAGATCAAGTCTTAAGGAAAGTGTTCCAAAATACTAGATAAAGTGCCACCCTGGTGCTGTGGCTGTGGGCTGCAGGATTTAAGGTTGTCCCGGCTCATTAAGGGAACACTTTCTAAAGGAACTGTTTAGGAGCTGTGCTATTCCAGACTTCCAGCAAGTGCATTATTGGGCTCTTGCCCAACATGCTTGGATATTTTCTTTGTATCCAGGTTATTGTACTAGTAATTCTAGTAAGGGTTTCTTCAGACACTTTACAGTGCAGTACTTTTAACCATGTACTCTGTCCTGATGTTTTGTGGGGAAACACCAATTCCTGCTCCTGAGGCCCCCAAACCAGCTCAGCAGGCACTTCCTGTTGAACTTACCAACACCTGCAGGGAAAGTGCAGGAGCTTTGGAGAGTGCCCCTGTGTCCAGGAGCAGTAAGGATGCCCTTTGTCTTGCAGGCCAGCCGCAGCTGATGTTGACAGCAGGACCCAGTGTGGCGGTTCCTCCCCAAGCACCTTTCGGCTACGGCTACACCGCCCCCCCGTACGGGCAGCCCCAGCCTGGCTTCGGGTACAGCATGTGAGAAGCAGCACAGCTCAGTTGGGAGCAGCGTATTTTCTTACTGAAACTCCACCGTCCCTCCCCGCTTTAACTCATAACAGGGAAAAGCAAAGAGTTCTGCCTCGTGTTCTTGTAACCTTTATTTCATGAAGGACTGTTTTTTCTAGCGCAAACTATTTGAATCACTTATGTTAAATCTTTTTTCACATTCCATGTCATTTAGACTTTTACTTTAAGAGGGGAATAGTTTAAACAACTTTGTTCAAGTGGGCTTTTGCAGGACTGCTTATTACCATTAAGTCTATTGTGAAGATTCTGATTTGCACTCTATAGTGTTACACTCTAATATTGAATCTTAAGTTCATTGTATGTGAGCAGCTTACAGTATGTACTGTCTATTCTAAATGCATTTAAGTCTCACTGTATATTTGGAGAAAGCTAAAGCCAAGATACTTGTATTTGACCTTGCAAGACTGCTGACAAGAGACAACACTAATCAGCATATCCTCCCTGGGTTGGATTGCATAGCTATAAAAGAATTTAAAATGCGTACAGACAACCTTGCCTGACTTAAAATGAGTAAAAGGTTTTTTTTCCTTCTCCTTAACCTATGCAGGTTTTCCCAGTTATGCATATAGAAAATGCTAGTGTCTCTTTGCTCACTCCATATGTAACAGATGACCTTATGTTGTGCTGTATCCTGTGCTTTTGTGGGACATTCCATTCAGGAACAGAGCACCATGATTCCAATCTGTGTATTTACTAACCCTGCCCTGAGGTTTGTGTATGTTGGATATTGTGGTGTTTTAGATCACTGTTTTGAGTGTACAGAAGAGAGAATTCAAGCATATTGCTGTTCAGTTTTGTTTGTGCAATTTGAAATTACGCAATTTAAAAATAAATTACTGGACTGTGGACATGCTGCACAGTGGTAGCTTCACTTTACTGTCTTCAAAAAGGACCTTCCAACTCAAACCAAGTATTACAGTGCTGGTGGTGTGCGGCAGTGCAGGTGTGTGCAGGCCAGGGTCTGAGGGGCCAGTAGAAGAGCAGCAATGGGGACCAGTAGTGGGGTCTTGCACTGAGGGGGCAATACAGGAAAATATGTAACGCTTTTTCTAGAGAAAGATTATGCCAGAGAGAAGAAAATAGCACTTTTCACCAGTTGGCTGCACCGTGGCCAATTCCAGCAGATTGGAGAGATGATACATTAGGATTGCAGTAGGGTGTGCCAGTTCAACTGAGATCATGTTCTAGGTATGTAAATTGCCTTAAACATATTTAGCTTCAAATAAAATTGACTTAAATGTTTCTCTATGAATACTGTCATATTTGAGTGTGACGAGTCTTGCAGCACTGGCCAGATGTGTGAGAGCTGTCAGAGCTCCTGTCTCTTAGCCAGGAGCCACACGTGGTGTCAGGGTCCTTCTCCCTCCCTTGCTCCTGGGGTCCTGGGGCTGAGCAGTCCCCTGTGGAATGGGGGGTGTCAGGGGCTTCTCCTGCCCCAGGCTCTCCGTGGCTGCAGGTCTGGCTTCAGCAGTGGTGGAGCACAAGTCCACAGGGAGCAGTGTCAGCCTCTGGAAGGATTATGCCTAACGAAGAGGTGCAGCATAAAAACCCCATTCTCTCTGTTTACTGTGCTTGCATTTCAGTCCCTCAGACTTCCCCTCTGGGTCTGCAAGATGTCTGCATCTGTGACTAATGGAGACAAACCGCTCTGTTCCCTTTCTTACAATCTATTTCATAGGCACTCAGCTGGAAAACATGGCTGAGAGGATGTAAAAGGTGCTCAACAGCAGAGTTCTCACAAACCAGCTTTGTTATAAAACTGACTCGTAGAAATTCCACCTAATAAAAGTGCAGGGAACTTGCCTTTTAGTGTTAGAGCCACGATCAGCGTGCTCTGAACTGTCCACTAACATCTGTAACTGTGCTTCCTTAGACCCAGGAGGGCCAGTTGATGCCAAGTAACCAGCATTTCAGTGGGCCAGGCTGTTTGTATGAGGGCAGCTCCCTACACCTTAGCTAAACTGCACCTTTTTGCACACCCAGCAGCCACACAGACCCGTCCAGAGGGGAGCTCAGCCCACAGCTGCTCCCCACACCTGTTTACAGCTCTGCAAACCCAGTGGAACTGGTCAGTCCCACACCAGTTCCAAGTTACTGCATCAGTTGCTCTACCAGAGACTGGGCAGGAAGTTGGCTACAGTCACCCCCAGCAATGTGGGGCAATTTTTAACTGCTTCAGCACCAATCTTTCTGAATTAGAGAATGTATCTCTTCAAAACACAGGCAGCAAGGGGAGCCCTGCCAGTTTTAGCACATGGGACAAATTCTCTTTGCTACTGCACACCGAGAAAAATCCTCAGCTAATTGCACAATATACCAGGTTCCTTCCTGTGGGTAGTAAAACTCTGCCACCTCTGCTTTCCTCAACTCTCCTGAGCTGAGCATTTTCATTCCCCCTTTGGAACACACACAAGCTAGAGAAATCCAGGATTTACAAATCTCAACCTTAAAAAAACTTGTTCATTTTATTTATACTGAGAGAAGATAGGGGAAAGTCCCCAAATTTGGATGTTATCCCTTCAGCACCGACATACACCAACGCATTCAGCTTCTTTTGGTCCTAGTTCAGAAGAGTTTAAGGTGCCCAGAGACTTTATCTATGACGTCAGCTGGTCCCGGTCCGATGCCAAGGACTGTCCTGGAGCCTGGAGCTATCTGAGTACGCCCAGCATCCTGGATCAAGCTCACGGTCAGTCCGAGGTGCTTCGCCTCAGCCAGGAGCTGCGCCAGAGTGTCCTCATCGGGAGCCTTGAGGACCACTTTGGGCTGTCCACAGTACTCCCACTGCTTCAGGAGCTCAGGATTCCTCCTCTGCACCTGCTTGTAGGCAGAAACGGCAGCGTGGGAACACTGTGCTGCCACTTTGCCCTTGCCCATCTTCAGGTCGTTGCGGACCACCAGCACCATCTTGAACTCCCCGGACTCTCCCATGACGTCTGCCTCGGCCCCCATGTTGGTGGCAGCCGCCGGAATGCCGGCCCTGGCCTTCCTCAGGAGCCTCCCACGGATGCCCCATCCCAGGCACACGCCGCACGCCACTCCAGCCACGACCGTGAGGAACCCGGGGTGGGAGAGATAATCCATGCTGGATTCCGGGGGCTGGCTATGGGAGCGGAGAAGAGAATTTACTTGAGTGCTTTTCGGCTCGTGAGAGGGTTATCTGGAGACAAACAACATGTGTTAAAAACAAAGCAGAGCAATTCCAGCTTCACCGGCTGGCAAAGGATGTCCAGAGACACCTTTGCTGGTGCACGGCCTCCTCCTTCCCCAGCCACAGCTTTCTAACTGCAAACCCCTCACAGGAAGCAGAGCTAAGAGCAAATGGCAAATTAGCACCACAGAATCACTGAATGGTTTGGCTGGGAAGGGACCTTGAAGATCACCCAGTGCCACCCCCTGCCATGGGCAGGGACACCTCCCACCAGCCCAGGGTGCTCCCAGCCCCGTCCAACCTGTCCTTGGACACTTCCAGGGCTGGGGCAGCCACAGCTTCTCTGCCCACCCTCACAGGGAAGGATTCCTTCCCAATATCCCATCTAACCCTTCTCTATATCACTTTGAAGCCATTCCCCCTCGCCCTGTCACTCCAGGCCCTTGCAAATAGTCTCTCTCCATCTGTCTTGCAGGTTCCCCTCAGGCACCACAAGGCCACAACTGGGTGACCCCAAAGCCTCCTCCCCTCCAGGCTGAACGCTCCCACCCCTCTCAGCCTCCCCTCACATCGAGGTGACACCCCAAAGCGCCGAGGTTTTACGCCAGTGCCCCACTCCCGGGTCAGTGCTCCCGGGGCCGACCCCAGAGGGGCCGTGAGGGGCTTTGAGGGGCCCTGAGGGGCCATGGGGGCCGTGAGGGGCCAGGGGAGCTGTGAAGGGTCATGGGGTACTATGAGAGGCTTGAGGGGCCATGGGGGGCTTTGAGGGGTCGTGGGGTACTTTGAGGGACCGGGGAGGGCCATGAGGGGCCGGGGGTGCTGTGAGGGGCCATGAAGGGCCACAGGGCGCTTTGAAGGGCCGTGAGGGGCCATGAGGGGCCACAGAGAGCCATGAGGGGCTTTGAGGCACCGGGGAGGGGGGGCCGTGAGGGGCCATAAGGGACTTTGAGGGGCCGGGGGACCCTGACT
>VWZF01004264.1:557623-630589 GCA_013396755.1 Sclerurus mexicanus
AGGGGAGGGAGGTCGTTCAGGGCGATGAAGGAGGCGCTGGCGGAGCGGGCACAGCGAGGGTCGTGCTGCTGGCTGCGGAGCGGCGGGGACCGGGACCGAGCGGGTTTGCCTCCCTCCCCGCTGGGAAGGCCTGTGCCCTCCCTCTGCCTTCCCCACGAGCAGTTCCTGTGCTTTCCCCACGAGCAGTTCCTGTGCTTTCCCCACGAGCAGTTCCTGTGCTTTCCCCACGAGCAATTCCTGTGCTTTCCCCACTCGGAATTCCTGTGCTTTCCCACTAGGAATTCCTGTGCTTTCCCCCTGCCTCCCTGCTGGAATTCCTGTGCTTTCCCCACGAGGAATTCCTGTGCTTTCCCCACGAGGAATTCCTGTGCTGTGCCCCTGCCTCTCCCCAGCAGGAATTCCTGTGCTCTCCCAGCATCCTCAATCCCATGGGCTGCTTGAGGCCCAAATCCATGGAGACCCTTCGTGTCCCTTTCCTCCTGGCCGAGGTTAAGCCCCTCGCTGCATTTGTCTGGTTTCCAGTCCCCTGGCCAGTGTCATCTGGTGTTTACAGGAGATAACAAAGCAGCAGGAGTCCCGTTCTGTTCCAGCTGTGCCTCCTGGATATTTGGCAGGTCATACAGGTGACCCGAGGGAAGGGGCAGCAAGTGTTAGATGGCAGCTGTTTGTCTATAAAGTGCTGTGAATCCAGGTTATCCCCTTTAAACTGCACATATGACACTTCTTCAGGGTTCTCTGCTGTCCTTGTTTTCTCTGCTCTGTGCTTACCAACAAGTGGGTATCCTGGTTTAGTTACTGGTGATAATGTGGGTTGAGGTGGAGAAAGTGTGGTGTTACTCTTTCGTGCCTTGGAGCACGTGCTGTGTTTGGACAGTGGATTTTGGTGCTGTTTTGCTGTTAGGAATTCTCTTCTAAGGTTGTTTCACCTCAGTTCCCCCCTTGGCTGGGGGTTCTCATGCTTTATAACGTCTTACCTTACGATAACATAAATCAGCTCTTCTTAATGCTTTTATTAGCTCATTGAAACAGGCTAGTCTTCCCTCTTTCAATCCTTGCTTTCTGCAGCGTGGAATAGCCCTTTCTTTATTCCTTGCTGGATAAGTGACAGTTGTAATGATGGCTTTATCCCATGTTTTCCAGCGAGGGTTTGAAAAGCCACGTCTCCAGTTGTGCAATGGGAGGTGAGCTCTGCTGAGTAATTTGAGCTTTGCTCCATGTCCTACTGAGCAGCTGAAATCAGAGTGTTTGTAATTGCTGTGGGGAAGGGTAGGAGGAGACTCAGTGCTTTTCAAGTGGGTGGTAGCAACGAGAAAGGTGAGCACACTGGAAACAAGTCTCTTAGATGGAATGTTTGCACTTTAAAGCCTTTCTTCCTGTGGTCTCTGAATGTCTTCTGAATGTCATGACTGCTTCTGACTACATCTCCTGAACACCTCTGCTTAGAATGATCAGTGTAATCAGTGCACATTTGGAACTCTCTTATTTCTTAACGAATTGTGGGTTTAAAGCAAAAAACTAAAGCTCCTGCTGTGCGGTGATGGGAGCACACTGCAGGTTGGAACTTTAACTTCTGTTCCTTGTGGAGAAGTGTGAGCTGGCTGGACTTTGCTGTTCCCTGAGGACGAAGGGCACAGCCTTGAAGCTGTTGCAACACTGAGCTTTTTGTGTCCCTGTACCAGGTGGAACTGCAGTCGTAGGGCACCCCCAAAACCCCCAGACCTTGCTGGCTTTGGTGCTGCACTGACCAGAGGGCCCCAGGAGGCAGCAGGATGTTATTAGTGAGGCAGGCCGTTTTTCAGTGTGTTTAAACTTATTGAAAGAATATTCTGCTCTCTCACAGGGCTCAGAATCAGCCTCTGTGAGCCTTGTCTGGGCAGCGCGTCCTCACCAAAGCAGCCAGAGTGCGTGAAATCTGAGTTGGTCCCACTCAGAGACCATTGATGTCTGTGAAAAGCAGAACTTGTTGCCTCAAGAGCTCGTTTCAGCCACTGTGTTCTGTGGGCTTTGTCAGGTCCTTCTGTTCACCCCCTTTCACGGGTGCTGTGCCTCCTCTCCCAGGAGCAGCACTCTGCATGTAATGGCTGGGCAGGTTCAGGCATCCACCTGAGGGGAAACTGTCCCCCAGCACTTTCAAAGGAGTGTGAAGGCAAAGCTCCTGCCAAATCTGCACTGGCCACCAGCTCTGGAAGTCAGGTGATGATTCTTAGGGCTGGGTTTGTACTCTCAGGTTTTCTCCTAGTCAGATTTTGGCAGGCCTGTTCTGTGCCGGACGTGTTTCGACAGTTCCTGTGACCTGGCTTCCCTGTGTGCCCCCTGGAAGCACAGGGACGCTGGCAGGAGAGGGCTTGACTTCACCTTCTGAACTCAGGATGCATCTGAGGGCCAAGACAAACACCTGGGCAGGGATGTCTGCAGAGCCCTCAGGAATTAAGGACGTGAATTATACTGTGTTTAGTCACCTGAATATTAAGCTACAGTCTTTGTTCCAATGCTGTGTGGCCTCTCTCTCTGCTCATACGAGTCTTCCCAAGGCATCAGTTTTGGTGAAAGAGCTGGGGCACAGTGTGTATTTTGTCTTTCCTACCATCCTTCATGTCTTTTCATCTATATGTTGTGCAATGTCTCTAGTATATTATTATACCACCTGGTTCTACTGTTGGATCTACACAGACAACCATCACTATTCATGTTTCACCTGAGAAAATACACCAAAAAGAACAGTTTAATATATGTGGCCTTAATGGCAGGGACAGAACTTTTAGTAAACTCTAATGAAAATGCATAACATCCCTGAAACTTGTGTTACAACAGTATTAAATTGTTCTTTCCTTGAAAAGTGTCCCAAAGTGTTTTTGGAAAAAAAGGAAACTTTAACTCTATATTGGAAGAGGGGTTTTTTGAAATGGTATTTGGGTAGGAATTGGAAAATAGGTCTGCTGTACAGAGGCATAACCCACAAAGTGGAAACCTGTGGTCTTTAACTGAATTACTTTTCCTTTGAGGGATTAAACTATTTTAGTTAGAAAAACAGTTCGAGTATGGGAATAAATGCACTCATATCAAAATAACCCATTATAGCTAAATCTGTGGAGATTTGGAACATCTTTGAGATGTGCCCTAATTTGTTTTAATTGAATGCTTCCCAGGAGTGTTAAAGGACTGGAAAGAATCAAGCAGTTACTTTGTCTATTTTCTGCTGTCTTTTGGAAAGCTATTAACCTCCAAGTGAGGGGCTGTGTCAGTTGTGCATCACATGATGGACACTGTTATCTCTGCAGGACACAAGTGCTGGGAGAGGAGTCTCTTTGGGCTCGAGTGCCGTGGAGCTGAGCACGGAGTTGGCTGTTCCACTGCCTTTGGACCCTGGGGAAGGAGTGGAGGGGCACAGAACTGAAGGGGTATGTAATGTTTCACTTCAAAACTGATCCCATCCTTTCCCTAAACGTGCTCGTGGGCCAGGCAGCCTTTGACTGTGGAGGGGGAGTGCTCTCCAAACTGTTAATGTGTGCCAATGTGCATCGTTGCTCTGTGGGGCACGTGGTGGCTGAAACAAAACCCTGTCCCAGGTTAGCACTGGCTGGTTTGGTGCAACTCCTTACCCACTGCAAAGGCTGGGGTTTAATCTTTTGTTCTCCTTTTGTAATTGGAGAACAGTGATGCAGGGAAAGAAGGAGGAATGGTTATCACAGAAGCTGAGGAGAAAGAAGCAGCAGGATTGGAGCACTTGGCTTAAAATACAAGAAATGACAGAGGACTGGGAATGGTGCGTTGTTGAGGTGGCTGGGACCAGACATCAGCAAAATGCTCTGACTCTGGTTCTGGCAGTGTGTGACCAGTAACTGTGATGGAGATGAGAGTCAGGGCTCCAGGATCTCTGTCAGTAAGAAGTGGTAAGAACTAGTGATTCAAACAATGTCTGGGAAAGCAGTGAGATCATTAAAACAGCTTCCTTGTTGTTCCAGCACGCTGGAGAGGAGTCCTCCAAAAATGCTTAGTCCAGGGCACGAGGCCACGTTCTGCTCCTCCAAGTGAGAGTGCAAACACCCAACTGCCTTATCTAAAACTGCTCCCTTTTGCAGAAGTGTACCCAACACTTGGGTGCTCCCAGAGCTTCAGAGAAAGGAAGTGTCCTCTTATCTGTTTGCAGAGAGCAGATACTGCAGTGCCCAATTTTGTTGTGTTCTCCTGCTCCGAGAGCTTGTTTTGCTGTGTCTCACTTATGCTGAGAAGTGCCAGTCACAGTTTCCATAAACCCTTTTTGTTGACCAATTTACATTTTTGACTGGCAATAATTGTCTTTTTATACTTCATGTTTTGGGTTGCACTGGAGCTGAGTGGTGTATTGTGGGCTCTTTGTTCAGCCCTACAAAGCAGCTCCTGTGTGAGCACAGCTCTAACAAATGATCTAAGCCACCCTGATACAAAAACTGCTCACAGTTGTTTTCCTCACTCTTCTAAATAGTTTATTTTTATGTTTGCTGGTAACTACTCCATGTAGTTGGCAAATTTATTTTTAGAGATGGACTCTTGTCTTTTTCAGTCAGCAAGGGAAGTTCTGTTTGGCAGCTGGAGTTTAATTTCCTATGGTGAGCTCTCATGGATTGGGTGTAGACTGGAGAATATGGACTCAGTTAATGAAGGATGACTCCATTTGGGGCAGACTCCCACTCCAGTTAATCTCTGGGGGGGCATTAGTGCAGGACTAGTGACTCTAATAGGCATCAAGCAGCACAGCAGATCAGGAGCTCTGAGCTTGCTGGGTGTGCATCCTCCAGTCCCCTGTGCTAAGATGATTTAAGTATAATTAGACCTGGGTAAACCAGGGAGCGTTTCCTAAAACCAGTAAGGGTTTGCTGTCTGAGTGACCACCTGATAGGTGTCCAGTCTCCAAGTCAGCTGAATTTTTAAAAAGGGATTTTTAGAGCTTTTCTGCAGAACGGTTGAACTTCAAGACCTCCTTAACAAGTGTTCCCCCTGCAGAAGTGTGGAGGGGGATTACTGATCTGCTTTACTGTAAACCTTGACTTGTGTACTTGAGGTGGTGTTATGCAAAGCTAATCCTGGATTAGTGCCCTGCCAAGCAGGCAGGGTAAAAGTGGCTCTGGTGGTTGAGCTCATGAAAGCTGTCACACCTGTGGAACAACACCTGAGACCCCCAGAGATGGAGGAATTCCATGGATTGCAGTGGGATTCAGTGTTGTGCACAGCCTGGGGTTTAGCATCAAGCATGGGGAGCAGTTTGCATTCCAGTAAATGTATTGGAATGTAATGAAGCTGAGAGCAGAGACCAGACCAGCTGAGACTTTAATTTTGAAGGCCAGATTTGCGCAGGGACAAAAAAAGATGGGTTTCAAAAAGAGGAACGTGTGGCTTCCACTGAAGTTTGTGTTGCTATTATTTTTTAATGTTTGTTGTATTTAAGTCAACAAAACATGATGAAGTTCCCTAAACCAGAACACTTTCTTTAGCGTGGCTGTGTGCACATCTCTGCATGGCTTTTGTTTCCTGAGCAGCTTTCTGTGACTATCAGGCTTTGTATCTGTGGGTGAACAATTGAAACATTTCCCTCTGCAGTTGGAACTGTGTGTAAATGTGTGGGATATTTATGTGTGTACACGTGTATGTGTATATAAGCTTATGTTGTATATTTTCGTAAATATTTAAATATATATCAAAAATAGGCACAAGTAAGTGCAGTCAGTAGAAATAAAACACTGCACCATTTACAAGGACTTGTGTCCTGGTGGAATTGGGGGGTGGCTGAACATCTGATCCTGGTTCTGCTGCAGCAACTGGCCAGTTGTCCCTAACTGAGTCCTGGGATGACTGCACTGAGTCCCAGAGTGGCAGTGCCCTGCCCTGCCCTGAGGGGAGGGAGAGGCCCCCCTTTCCCTGGAGTTTGACAGCCATTTCAGAGCAATCTCTGGGCTGCAGGTGATTGCAGTGATGCTGTAGAGCTCCCGCTGCAGCAGGTCATTCCTCTTGTCCTTGGCTGGCTCTGGAGCCCTTGGCATTTTCCACAAACAAACTTTTGCAGAGCTGTTTTATTACTTGTCTCTGTGGTTTGGGCATCCTGGGGCCCAAGTTGCAGTGAATGAGAACTGAAGTGCCTGAGATTAGTTTCTGCTCACTGGTTTAACTAGACAGGGTTCTGTTTCGGCACATCTCATGTCAGGAGAAGGTGTTGGAGCAAGGACTCCTTCTCAAAATCTTGATGCTTTTGACTACTGACTTTTAACTAAAGCCCCTTTAATAATCACATTCCACCTAGCAATTTTGTGTGTACTACAGTTAATGCACCAAGGCTGGCTCCTGTTTGGAGGAACATCTGTCTAAAACTGGCTTGTGAAACCCTGAAAATATTAAATGCAGTATCTGAAATATTTGAAAATTTTATTTAAAAATGTGACAATTATTGGAGGCCGAATCAAAGGGGTGATCTCAGTCCTGTTTACCAAACCTGAGTTGCTGCTTGGCTCTTGAGCCTAACATAAATCAAAGGGGAAGTATTTCTTCTGTAGAACTTTAATTTCCTCCACTGGGCAGTTTTATATAACCTGTCACTTTAATATTGCACTACTTTTCTTTCCAACAAAAGCAGCATATCAGAAACTGTAAATCATGTTTGCTTATGGGGAGAAATGCAGTGCAAATAAGATGCTTTAGCTTTGTGGGACTGTCTTTTCCAACATAAAACTCCAGACACTTTTAAGATTCAAGAGAGGGGTTTTAAAGCAAAGAGTCTGCCTGGCTACTCTCTTTGTGTTTGATTGCATAAGAATTGTCAGCACTTCAGGTTTGAGGCTTCTTTAAGGGAAAAAGAAAAGCTCTTGCAACATTCTGGTTTGTGCTGGGTTTTAGTTCCTGCACTATTTACTCTCCTGGATAAGGAAAGCCACAGCTGTTCTTTTGGGTTTTTAGGGCTGACCTCTCTGGAGAGAGGCTGAACCAGCTGACAGAAGGGACGTTTTCAGAAAAACTTCCCATCACAGAGCTCCTGTCCTCTGGGGAGTTTGCCTTTTCTGCTTTAGAGATACAAGGCTGTGCCAAAGAGGAGCTGCAGCTCTGTATCTTAGTTACTGAGGGCTAATCTTTTTGGCTGGAAGGTTTCTGAGGTCTCCTTGCTCACTGACTACCTGAGCTTAGTGCCAGGGCGAGAATCCAATCTGAAGCACCTCTCTGAGGCTGAAGTGAGGTTTGTGTGAAACTCTGCTGCTCCTGTTGCCCAAACAGTGGGTTGGGTCATGGAGGGGGTTGTTAAAAAGCTTTTGTTGAGTTGTTAGAAGTGAGGGAGTTTTGTCATTTGAGTGAAAAAATTAGAATTATGTAGGTGGCAATGTTTTAATCTCTGTCACTGTGGGAATTGAATCCCTTTCTCCTGTTCAGTGGTGTAATGCAGGATAGCTGTGATCTGGGTTTGGAGGACTGCTGGATGTTCCTGTATCCTTTGGCTGTGGAGTTAATGGAGCCTTCCTAAGCAGAAACACGCATTGTGCTTTTTGCTTTTGTCCTGCCCTCAGATCCCCACACGCGACTGATCTATGAGATGGCAGAGAATGGCACAGACTGTGACCAGAGACGCACAGGAATGAGCAAAGAGCAGCACAACGGGAGCTTCACAGGTGGGTGCACCATCACTCTGCTCTCAGGGGCTCACCGGGACGGGCTGGCACAGGGACACAACAACACTGAGAGGGATGTCTGCACTCTGTTCAGGCCAGGCTGGAACCTGATGTCGTGAGTGACATCCCTGCCCATGGCAGGGGTTGGAATGAGAGGGGCTTTAAGGCTCCCAGCCCAAACCATTCTGGGATTCTCTGATTCAGTGACTTTACACCGACGAAATGTGAAGGGCCTTGATGCCTGAATCAGTCTTGAAAACCTCAGTCACCCCTTAACCCGAGGTCTGGAGGCTTTATGTTTTGTAAAGCCATACAATAGTTTTATGCTTCCATTTATATTTCCATTCACGTTTCTCTTACACTCTTCTCCCAGAGCTGCTTTGTGGTTCACACACATGTAAGCCTTGGGTACCAACAGGGGCTGCAACAGGGCCAAGCTAAGAAATCCAGCCGTGCTGGCAAATGTGTGGCTGCAGGAATCAGGCTGTGCAGCCCCACCCTTTGGCACTGAGAAGTTAGTACTTGGTAATAAAAATCTGTTTTGCTCTGGGACAAATCCAGTTATTAGTCTCCCAATTTCTAGCTCTTCTGTTGAAATTCAGCTTCACTATAATTTATTGATTTCCGTGATAAATTACCAACAAAGCAGCTTTAACTGCTTCACCTCCTGCCTTGCCTCTGTTTTTCCTGGTGGTGTGTCTGGAGTGGCCTGGGGTTAACGTTTAGAACTCATGAAAAATACCCTGACAACGTTCACTGAAGAGCTTTGTGTCACTGAATTATCCGTGCTGTGTAGGAAGGCATGGAAATTATAATCATCTGCATTTGTTTCCTGTCAGCTTTGGATGTGCCAGTTCCATATTAATGAAGTTTTGTAAGCAAGTGATTTCTCAAGTTGTGTGCAGTCTTACACCATTGTCTTTTATGACCTTTACTAAAAACAAGATCATAAAACCAAGGTTGAAACGTTTTTATTACACATATTAAGTGAAAAAGCAGAGAATTGAAATTCATGAAGCAGTGAATGCAGCAACATTTAAAGACGAACTGCATGTGTGTGTGTGTGTAAGGAACAAACCAAAGCCTTTTACTTAAAGGCTTAGATCATTCTGTAACTCTGAGGGAATGTGGGTGTTATCCAGTATTTGCCATTGCGGGATTTGTGTTAGTTCATCTAAAGCAACTGATTTTTTGAGGAATCCAAACTGGAATGGGCTGTGTGCCTAACGAGGTATGCAATTCCTGTGTAAATCTGATAAGGCAGCGTGTTTCAATTACTGGGATAAGACTGAAATAACACATCTTGCCTTACAAGATGCTGGTGATTCAAGTTAGATTAATATTTTCAATGCCACAGCTTTGTACAAATCTAAAATTTATGAATATTATTGCAATGCAAAATAGAATACATGTGTTTTGACTGTGTAGCAAGTGATGTTTAAACAAATTTGGTGTCTGTTTGGATACGTGAGTTACTTTTGTGTATTTTTTCCCCATTGTTCATTTTTTAAATTTTTTATCTTTATTTCAAAATTCCTTTCCTTTAGAAGTTTAAAAATTATTACCACTCATTAGCTTGGTGACTTTCAAACAAGCCATTCTGACCCAAGAAATAGCTGGGGTTTGGGGGTTTATTCAGCTTGTTTTAGGCACAAAATAACATGTTTCTTAGAAGAACCTTTCTTCTCTCCTTGTGTGGCAGTGCCTGGTGTTGGTGAGCTCTGGTATAACCAAATCAGTAAAAACACCTGCATGTGTAGTGTCACTCCAAGGAATGAATATATATATATATAATTAAAAGGAGTCCTTTCCATGGGAGCACTTTGGGCTCCTTTGGGAGACGCTGAGCAGTGTGCCCAGGCTTCCCACAGCCTGAGGATCCTGACTGGTTATCCAGTTACATGGAGACTGAAGTGGGTAAAGAGCCGTGTAATTCAATCCATTTCCATCGGAGAATTCTGGGAATAGCTCTCTTGGAAGAGAACCATCTCCAAAGTTCAAAGTGAAACGTGGCCTCTGCACTGGTAAAGTCACATTTGAGCTGCTGGGTTTAACTCCTAGAGCAGTAAAGGCTCCTAGAGATGCCAGACCTTCAGCTGGGTTTAACTCCTGGTGCAGTAAAGGCTCCTAGAGATGCCAGACCTTCAGCTGGGTTTAACTCCTGGTGCAGTAAAGGCTCCTAGAGATGCCAGACCTTCAGCTGGGTTTAACTCCTGGTGCAGTAAAGGCTCCTAGAGATGCCAGACCTTCAGCTGGGTTTAACTCCTGGTGCAGTAAAGGCTCCTAGAGATGCCAGACCTTCAGCTGGGTTTAACTCCTGGTGCAGTAAAGGCTCCTAGAGATGCCAGACCTTCAGCTGGGTTTAACTCCTGGTGCAGTAAAGGCTCCTAGAGATGCCAGACCTTCAGCTGGGTTTAACTCCTGGTGCAGTAAAGGCTCCTAGAGATGCCAGACCTTCAGCTGGGTTTAACTCCTGGTGCAGTAAAGGCTCCTAGAGATGCCAGACCTTCAGCTGGGTTTAACTCCTGGTGCAGTAAAGGCTCCTAGAGATGCCAGACCTTCAGCTGGGTTTAACTCCTGGTGCAGTAAAGGCTCCTAGAGATGCCAGACCTTCAGCTGGGTTTAACTCCTGGTGCAGTAAAGGCTCCTAGAGATGCCAGACCTTTGGCACCCTGGACCAGTTAGATTTTTGAGTAGTTATCAACTACATGGAGGAACAAACCATGTTATTTCCTTTGCTGGGCATCACCTGATTCCTGACGCACTTGGAGCAAATGCTTTGTGATGAGTAGAAAAGATGCCTGAGAGCTCGCGTTAACTTCCTAATAAATGAAAAAAAAAATCAGTATATTTTTGGGTGGCTAGAGTCTGAACTGCCAGCCTGTGCCCTTGCTTACTGTTTGCTCTTCCCTTGCAGATTCCTCTGTGTTGAGTGAACGGAAGCGAAGGGAGCGGGAGGAGAGGTTGAACATTGTACTGTGGAAACAGCCGCTTGTTACCCTGCAGTATTTTTTCCTGGAAACTCTAATAAACTTGAAGGAATGGACCATAAAGTAAAGATAATTTCTTTAACTTCTACTAAGCGTTCTGGGGAAACCCATGCTCTGATTCAGTAGGTCATTCTGACATCTCACTTTCCCTCGTGATTCACAGCTTGAGAGTTCTTGTTTTCAGAAATCGTGTCTGGTTTTGTGCCCTAAAGGTGGCTGCTGGAACACACCACGCTTGTAGCCGTGCACTCAGACCTTCTGCCTAAATTACATAAATGCAGGGAGGTGTCCGTGGGAGAATATTGCAAACCTGAATGTTCCCCTGTGAAGGAGTGGGGCAGTGTTAGGGATCCTTGAGGCAAGAGAGACTGTATTTGTGGCTGCAGTGTTAAGTACTGACCTATTAATGAAGGTGTTGATACCACTGAATGATCTTCCAGTAGCTCAGCCAGGGCAGGGGTCAGGGTGAGGTGGAACTTGCTCTGCTGTTTATGGTGCTGCAGAGAGGACTTTGCTTCTCTGTGGCTTTCTCAGCAGGAAATGATTTATTAAAGCACTTTCTCCAAGTGTTATTCTCACACCAGATAAAATTGGCTTTTATTCCAGTGAGAGAATTAGTGAGGAGCAGTCCTACCATTCCCTGGTAGTGCTGAAATGCAGAGCTAGTTCTCAATGCACAGGGCTTGAGGGTTTAGGGTGCCAAGGCATGAGCACAGTGTGCAGTGAAAATGCCAGGAGTAGCAGCCAGGCAGTGCTTGCGTTGGTCACTGGACTCTGTTGTGTTTGGGACTGAGTTTACAAACCTTTCCCCAGTCAGAAGACAGGATCTAATCTCGCCTGAGGTGATTCCAGCTAGGGGGCTGCTCCTCTGCACAGTGAGCTCAGACTGGGCCAGCTTTGAGGTTGTGACACCTCAGATTCACTGGGAGAAACTTCTATTTTCCATTTTCTTTTGAAATTATTTGTATGAAAAATGCCAGGTTTATGTAGTGCAGCCCTAATGCCCTTTTGCACCCCGCACCCAGAAAAGGAAATCTTATTTCTCTGTGTGCATTCTTTCAGCTACCACCAGGAATTGTCTCTGAGAACTGCTTTATTGGGTCTGACATCAGCCCTTTCTGATGACCTCCAAGCTTTTATTTAAACCCAGCAGAAGTAACATTTGAGGATTTATTTTAAGACCTCAGATCTTATTTGGCTTCCTAGACATCAGATTCTGTCACAGACAGCACTTGCCTCCTGTGCTGAGCAGCACATTGGTGTTGTCTGGCACTGCCACGAAACATCCTTACAGAAAATAACCCTGACTATTATAAGCTATTAAGTTGAGACCTCAGATTGACTCTTAATGATCTCCTGTGTTCCATTGCATAAACTGTGATTTAAGTGACAATCACTCGAAAATCCAATTGTCATACTAATGTAAGCAGCACTAACTTTAATTTTAAAATAATTTCAGTGCTTTTTTCGGTTTGCTTAATATGAAACATTTGTGACTGTTTTCCTGTGTTGTCTCAGATTTCTGTCTTGCTCTGTCTGATTAGATAAGTTATGCTCATAGTTTGCTATTATAGTCTGAGAATTTTAAGTGATGCCAGCACTTCCTCATATATCATTAGGTGACAGTATAATAGAAAATAATCAATGTATTTGCTAATCTACTGTGTGTGGCCACGTACACATCAAGCAGGAAAAAACCCAGTAAAACCAAACAGGCTCAAAAGTTATTTGGTAGCAAATTGCATTGGAAAAACATTTTCTCCCATTACTGCAGTAACTTCCTAATGCTTCATAATTAACTACATGTGTTTATTAAACCTGGAGCTGTCACAAGAGATATTAATTTCAGCAGATCAGGGGAACCAAACTAATGCAAAGGTCTGTTCCTCTGTCCCTGTGGTTGTGCTGGGAATTAGCACCTGGGAATGCCCCCAGGGCCTGCTTTGCCCTGGGCTTGGCCAGGCTGCTCTCAGGGCCTGTGGCTGACTCTTGGCTGCAGAGGCTGAATCGTTTTCACATTGTGTTTGCTTTCAGACAGTTACTTTGTTTTGCTGTATTTAAAAAAGCTCAAATATGCATGGCTGAACTTTGATCTCGCTGGACAGCGAAGCGGAGCTTTTCCCCCCAAAGAGTAAAGGCTCCCCAGATATTTTCTTGGGAGGTTTATGCTTGTATTGTAGCAAACTTGTCAGCTGCCCTTGCCCCTGCTGCCTGCACCCAGGGGCAGCTGAGTTGCTTTGAAGTGCATGGTCAGTATGAAAAACCCTAATTGCCCTTTGTCTTTAAGATTGTGGCACCGGCGAAGCATCTTGGTGTGTGTTTTACTGGCACTGGCCGTGCTCACAGCCACCTATTACATCGAGGGAGCACACCAGCAGGTAGGAGACTTCCAAGCTGCTTTCCTGGGTGACTAACACTCCCTGTCCCTGGGAACTGGATGGGATCTCCATGAAGTTATATCTTTGGAACTGCTCACTAAGGGCTTGCTTCTCATGCCGTGACTCCCCTGCTGTGTATGCATGAGCTGTGGTTCCGGGAGGGTGAGCTGCATCATTTCATCTGCTCTGTGGGATCTGTAGGTGTTCCACCTCTCATCTCTTCTGAGGAAGCATGCCTCAGGTGCTGAGCTCTCCTCCATATCTGCTCTGAACAAGCCCTGTGAGCTCTTGAGGGATAATGCTAAACTGAGTCATGGTAGAACTTCGTGGTTCCCAAGAAACTGTTTCTTCTGTTTCTACAGAAGGGTCTCCTGGCCAGTTAGAACAGGCTTATGCAGAGGTGTAAAATGGTTTCATGGGTCAGATCTGGTTCTGGGATGCTTCTCATACCCCCACAATTTTCAAGAGGTTGTTTAAAAACTTATTTGAGCTTTGGTGAATGCAAAGACTGAGGCTTTTGCATCACTGTTAGTGTAAGACATTGCTTAAGCATAAGGTGATGGTGTCTGCACTTTCCCCTCCCCATTTCTCTTCAGGTTTCAGATTTGCCTGGAGGACAGACAGCCCTTTTAAAGCCTTTTACTTGTGCAACTGAATCATCTTTCCCACTCTGAAATGAGCAGGTTCCCAGTCTGAGAGAACTTGCTTCCATCCACACTGCTCTGGCTGCCCAAGGGACATGCAGGTCTGGAACAGGAGTCCTGGCTTCCCAGGATGGGTCTTGGAATCACAGAATCATAGAATGATAGGATCATTAAGGTTGGAAAAGACCTCCAAAATCAGGTTACTAGCCCAACACCACCATGCCATATCCCCAAGCGCCACATCCATGTGGCCTTTTGAGCCCCCAGCCTGCGCCAGGGATGGCTCTTGGGAACTGGTGGTGTGGCCTGGCCTGGGCTGGGCTGGGCTGCTGGGCCAGGGTTTGCCAGGGCAGTGCCCCGAGGCTCCCTTGAGCCTGCTTGGAAAATCCTGATCCTCTGGGAGAGGCCAGGGAAGTGTCACTGCAGGGCCCAGCCAGTGCAGGAGCCTCTGTTATGGGTGGTCTCAGCCTTGTGTGCACTTGGTGCTTTCAGGACCTTTCTGCACCCATATCCCCTCATTTACATGGGCAGCACACAACCAACATTTCAGTCTTCTCTGAAAAGTGCCACACCTGCTACTCACTGGTCCAGGATGAAACACTGAACAGACTAACTGGGGGTGCAGCTAATTTTATTTCTCTATTTAATCTGCTCAGGCAATTCCCTGAGCTGTCTGCTCCCTGCTTGGGCTCCTGTAGACACTGCCTGGGGCTTGCTGCTCACTACTCACAGCCAGTATTCCTCTTCTGCATTTCACCCTCCTACTATTGAACTCGAGTTTTCATCAATCTCCTTGGAAACTTACTGATTCCAAGAAGTGGGGGCTCTTCTATGTCTGTGCTGTAACTGGAATAAATTGCAAAAAGAAGAACCTAGGATTCCATTTCAGTTGTTACCACCCAGATAAATGTCCATGCTAGTCTGTAGCTTTAACTTTCTCCCTTGGGGATGTTATAATTGTGTTTTTTTCTCTCCTGTGACTTCTCTGTTTCAGTATGTGAGGTACATGGAGAAGAAGTTCTTCTGGTGTGCCTACTGGGTAGGACTGGGCATTCTGTCCTCTGTTGGCCTTGGAACGGGGCTCCACACCTTTCTGCTCTACTTGGTAAGGAGATTTCCACACTGTGTTCTCTCTGAATTGAGTACCTTAATTATTATATATTTTAAAATATGTGGCTAAATAATATTCTCTAAGTCCTAAACATGAAGTACCTCTAAAGGGAAATAAGCACTTGGAATGTCTCTGGGCTCCAGGGAACACTGTTCATGTTCTACACTGCATCACCTTGGTCTGTAGTTTTTAAGCTGTATGCCCATTGAACTGTAGGTATTAACCTTCTGTTAATCCTCACGGTGAAACACTGAGTCAAAATCTGCAAGCTCCATCCTCTAATTGCCTAATTTAAATGAAGCATTTTCTGGTGTGTGCAGCTCAAAGGTTTCTGTTTCAAATTTTTCAGCACATTTTTTAGTACCTTAAAATGATCATTTTTCCAACTGAAGCCACTGAAATAGGCAGCTGTTTAAAATTCACTCTGTTAATTTTGCTTTGAAAATAATGGCAAGAAAAAATGTTTTTCTATGAAGATAAAACATCTTCTGAAAAATTGTATGATGTTGTTTATCTCAACTTCGCTGAGAAAGTCAGGGAGATGTTTGGGTGTGTTTTGCTTTTGGCCATTGGATTAGTTCCTGGTTTATGAAACCACTGTCCTGGATTTAAGAAAAGGATTCATGGCCACAAAATAATTAAAACCAGTTTATGCAACAAATGTCATCTTGTATTTGGAACAATTACAGATGTTTACTTTCAGAGCTGCCTTAATCATTAACAATAACACAGAAAACACTACAAGAAACAAGGAACTCCTGCCTTCCCCGACAGCAGGGCAGTGCCTGGGACATGGAATGGCATCTGCAGGAGCCTGGCTTAGTCTTGGTGTGGCTCCTGTCCTAAAGACTGTGGGGGCACAAAGCACAGGGAAAGGACCTTTCTTTGCCTCTGTATTTGAAAATCCAGGCGTTTAAGTAGTCCTAAATTACTTCGGTGTAGAAAGGTTAAATTCCATAACACCTCGCTTCCATTATCCTGCCGGGGTGTGAAGCTCATGGATGTATTTGGGCCATGACCTGAGCTGACATTGAAGGGAATTACAGAAAGTATGAATTCTCTGTTGGCTTATCAGTCTAATTTATGGCGGGTGTTTGGGAGATGAACAGCCTCCCTAAGATTACAGGGACAGGTGTCACCAAGGGAAAGAAACTGAGTCTGATATAGTTAGGGAAGGTTTTTATTTGGAACATGAGAGGCAGTGTTTCACGTAACTTTGTTAGGAGAGGGGAAAACAGACAGAAGAGATTGCACTGAGTGACTGGAAGTTGGTTATAGGATAAAATGTGATAGAAATGTCCCATCAGCATCTGAAGGGTGACTACAGGAGAAACGTTGATGTGCTTTAAATATGCGGGGCAGAGGAGCGTGTTTGTCCCACCGAGGGAACTCCAGAGGGGCAGCGATTGTGGGAAGAGAGAGGAGCCAGAGGTGCTTCCCCCTTCCCCCGGGCGGCTGCAGTGACTGGCACGGACCCTGCAGGTCCATCCCCACCCTCCGGGGAGTGCCAGCACCGCAGGGTTTACACCTCGGCGCAATCCCCGCGGCTCTTGCCACTAGATGGCAGAGGGAGAGTAAGAACAGGAGTTCCCTGACGGACCGTGCTAGGAGCTGTGAGTATCCCTACCCCTGCGGCTGTACCTCCAGCAACGCGCGGCTCGGGATCCCCTCCCTGTGTGCCAACTCCCTGTGCGGGGCTCTTGGGGCAGCTTTTAGGGGTAAACAATTTCAGGGCAGTGTTCTGCGTTTAACCCACCGGGAAACAAAGCAATCAGGAGCTTTCAAGGGAGGAATTCTGAGCTATTTTGCTTTGTTATTTATACAGCAGTCCCCTCTAAAGGGAGAGGTTCAGTGTGGAGCTCGCCACATTAACTTTTGCATTACTGTCTCTCTAGTTTCCATGTTCCACAGACTTTAATTACTTTTCTTCCTTATGGCAAAACTTCTGTTGACTCAAAGAAACGAAAAGTTACAAAACAGCAACTCCAGTCCTACTTTTAGTGCCTGGATTTACTGGCAATAGAGAATAGAGCCAGTAAGTGTTTTCAAATTGCTTTTAATTAATTGCTCATTTTAAAGCTGGATGTACAGGGAGATTGTTGGGAATGCAATTACATGCTGGGAGAACAATGCCCTTGGGCCCACCCATGTGCTGCTGAGCTCGTGTGGAGTCTTGCAGCATTGTGTGTGCCACGAAGGGCACACTTTGGAATTGATGGCATGTGGGCACCTGCTCAGACTCCTCCAGCTGTCCCACAGGTGCATCTGGATTAAATGCACCCCTCCACTCACTGTATTTGGTATTTCCATTCCAAACCGGTCCCAAGCCCAGCCTGGGCAGGTCACAGGAGCGGTTATGCAAGACATGCAGCATATGAATGACTCTGATGTTTGCTTTCCCTGGCCTGCTTAGCTGTTTTTCCAGTGTTGAAAACCTTCCTTTTTGTCTGGATTCTTGAGAGTGTCTCTCACCAGCTGCTCTCTGGAGCCGCGTGTATTCCAGTGCCCGCAGAGATCCCGGGCTCGGCTGGGAAAGGAGCCCTTGGAAGCAGTTTGCTTCCAGTGGAATTTACAGTTTGAAGCAGGCTGGGTGTGGGAGGGGTGTTACTGCCCCGGGTTCATCTCGGGTCACATCTGATTTGTGTTTTTTTGGTCCCCCCTCCGTGCTCCACGCGTCCCTGTCCGAGGGACGGCTCAGCTGGGTGTGTTTGATAACAGGCTTTCTGTTGCTGTTTCCGTGATTCAGGAACTTTCTATACGTTGTAAAAAGCCTGAGCGCTGTTGGCTCCTGGTTTAACACTGCTCCCTTGGCTGTAGCCGGCACCAAATGCAGAGTTTGACATGTCTTTTTGGGAAACAATCCTTGTGCTGCACTTGGCACTGAGCTAAGGGCTGGCACAGAGCGGGGCAGGGAAGCAGGCTGCTCTTCCAAGAATCCTCATTCTGACACTTTCAAAACAAGTCTGCTGGCTTATTCTCCTCAAGTCCATTAAAGGTTTTTCACGATTCTTTAAAAACAGCCCTTAAAAATAGTAATCTTGATGTGGTTCTGTAGGAAATAAAACTATTATGATTAATGACTCTAAATACAGTTCTTAGCAGGGCATGGCTTTTCCCTCAGCCCTGAGATGTTTTCTTGGTGGTATATTAAAATATGAACAGCATGAATCACCCCATCACCAACAGAGGATGACTGAGGGGAACTTGTACAAACACAAGAAATTCCTGACATCTCAGAGAGGTGGAAAATGCCGGGATGAGGTGGCAGTGCCCTCTGGAGCAGGGACAGCAGGTGGAGTGCTGGGCTGGGAGCGTGGGCCATGGCCAGCCCCTCTCAGGGCTCTGCCTGTGCTTTGGTTTCACTTCAGCTCTGGAAACTGGACTGTAAAAGCTGTCCGAGGCAAAAAAAAGGTGCTCCCAGCGAGTGTAATCACCTGGGAGGGAACGGCCCTTCTGTGTGTGCATATCCCATGGGACGAGTGGAAGTGAATTCCTCGCAGAGCGAGTCTGGCTCTTTGCATTGTGTGGTTTTGGTTGTTAAAGGTGGCTCTCTGCTTGCCCCAGGGCCAGGTGGGGCGATGCTGCAGGGGCTGTGCTGTGGGGGGACCGTGGGTGAGCAGGCAGGACACGGGAGGCACAGTGGGAATGGTTCGTGTGCCCAGGTCGCACCAGCTGCGAGCTCCTGGGTCTGTCACTGATCCTGCTGGGCTGCTGTGCAGCAGGGGGGGAAGAGAGCACAGCGGAGATTTCAGAGCAGAAAGCTGCCCTGAAGCAGGAGTGAGTCAGAAAGACACTGCCCTCGCTGCCAGCCTGGCCCTACAGAGCCGGGTTTATCTGGGCTCGTGGGTTCTGCTCACTTTCGTTCTGAATTGGTTCCGGGCTTTGGCTTGGAGGGGTCACATTCTGGCCTTTCCAAAGTCTTGTTTGCAGCTGAAACGGGTCGTGTTTTGGCCCTGCCCAAACTGGTTTAGGTTAGAATTTGAAGATTTAAACTCCAGACACTTGTGCAATAATGAGTCCATTATCCTGTTGGTGTAAATAATTACAAAAAACCAAACCCACACAAATAAACGGTTTCCTGCCAGGACTACTTAGAACTTTTTCAAATCAAACTTAATTCCTTTTAGTTCTCTGGTTTCAGGAGCTGAGCTTGTAAGGAAACTCATGATAAAATTACTTAAGTCCTTCTAAAAAGAAAAGCTCACAAAACAGGGTTTGCTCCTCTTCTATGAAGTCAACAGGACTTCCTCTCATTTTTTCTCTCCATTTATTCACTTGTGACTTTAATGCAGGAGTGTTTTTGTGGTGATTACCAGCTTCAGGAGAGGGTTTGCCCTTTCCGTGGGGGCCATTCAAAGCTGTTGTGAGTAACCCAGAGAACTGAGGGCTCTGTGTGCAAAGGTGAAAAGTGAGGAACAAAAGCTGGGCTGGCTCAGCCAGGTGGGAGGTGCAGCTCCCCTTCCCAGCACTGCATTCTCTGGGGGAAGTGAGGTGTTCATTCCCAGTCCTTCCTGCCCTCCAACTCACATGGCAACCTGCAAGCCTAAAACAAAGGAAATAAATGGATCTAATATCTGTGCTCAGATCACTGCTGTTGAAGTGCTAAGGCAGTTGGAGAAAAAATACATGGAGGGTGCAGAGGACAAAAATTCTTTCTAAAATAAGCTGAAATGGAGCCTGTTCGTGTGAGGGTTGTTTGTGACTCTTTGTCAGTTGTTTCCTTTGTGCCTTTAAACCAACTTCCTCCAGCTGTCCTAAGCATTTACAATGAGCTGAAATATCCTGGAATATTTGAATCAACATATAATTAAAAAAAAATCCCTTTTGATGACTGTCTTGACAGGAACCAGGAACTCCTGCTTACAGCTCACCTGGGCTCTGCCCTGCTTGAAACTGCAGCATTGTTATCAGTAGTGCACTGATGAACTGGAAAGGGGCTGGGGAATTAAACTGGACACTCGTGCTGCTGGATTGGTTGTGTAACCTGGGTGTTTCTTCAGTATTCTGGTGGCTTGCTTGCATTTTAAATGTCTGAGCTTAGAAGTGGTACTTTCAAGGAGTAAAGTGTTGGTTTGAAGCCGTGGTCCCTCTCAGTGCTCCTGTGGCTGTGTCAAACACCTGTAGATACCTGCAGAGCAGAGCCAGCACTGCTAGTTTGGACCAGGCTTTGCAAGAACAGCCCCTGTGGCTGGTGCAGCTCAGTCTGGGAGATGAGCTGAGCCCTGGGCCCCCGGTGCTGTGCCTTAACGGGAGCTCAAACCAGGGGTGGTTTAGGCTCTGTTGGGCACAAGCCAAGCAGACACAGCCGTTCCCACTCCCGATCCAAGGGGTGGGCTCAGCACAGGGGCTGTGGAGCAGCTGGGAACAGCCACCTCCCCCAGTGCCCCACTGTGGACTGCCAGAGCTCCTGAGTCAGAGCCCCAGCTGGGGGGACTGGAAGGTCCACAAACGGCTTCCAGGGCCTAGGGCAGAGTCTGCGTGGCTTGTCTAAGGCTGGAACTGTGGCAAAACACAGCTCCTGAGAAGTGTCTGTCTGCACAGGGTTCGCTGCCCTGGACTTCTCAGATGTCCACAAAATACTGATGTCATGTTAATATTTGAGCTATGCTGAGCCAGCCGTAGTGATCTGAGCTTGCACAGGCTGAGGAGTCAGTAGGATGATGGAGGAATTAGTAGGATGGTGGAGGAGTTAACAGGATGGTGGTTGCAGCCTTTTCTTCCTCCTGAAGGTTGGTGGACTTTACCTTTGGGATGCTGACGCCTTGCTTTCCTTATCTGCTCTCCACTTCCTCATGTCGGTTCTGTGTCTCAGATCTCTGCCAGGAGGACACCTTGTGCTTTCCCCTCATTTGCCCCCTTGGAGTTTCTGCTGTCTTTTTTTTTAATGCACAGCCTGAACTTTATACTCTTCGTGTCGCTGCTTCTTTGAGCAGGTTGGAAATAACGATAACGGTGCAAAGCGATCTCCAACTGGAGACATTAAAGCCCATCATCACTGGTAGTGCCAGTTTGAATAGATGTTGTGACTATCCTTCAGGAGCAGGGCGGCTGGGGAAGGGCAAGGAGAGTATATTGACAGATTAGTTTTCTTTTCTGTCAGCACCAGAGGATAAACTTGGATTCTTCCAGTTGTGCCTTCCCCTGCACGAGTCTCTGTGCTCCTACCGAAAGCAGTGTGGGCACAGCCTGACAAAGCTCCTTCTTTCCATGTTGCTCCCCAGAGCAGCACCGTGGCCCTGTTATGCAGGCAGCGGGCCCACGTGCCTGCTCCCCCTGGCTCTTGGTCACTCACATGCAGAGCTTGTGGTTGATGGCTTGGACTTTCCACCAGCTCTGCGCTGTGGGGCAAGGCCTGGCTGAAGCGGGAATAGAAACCAACAGATGGTAAAGGTAACAGAGCCCTTGAAAGGCCGTGCTGGTCTGCCAGAGCCAGCGCTGAGCACTGGGTGGGTGTCTGTGTCACCTGAGGATGCTCCAGGTGCGGGACCCTGCGCTCCGAGCCCTGTCCCCAGCCAGCGCCGCATACCAGACGTCCTGGAAAACCATGAGACATTTTAATCTCCTCACACAGACAGACAGACTAAATGGACATATTCACCAGCCACCTCCAGACCGAGCCTTCCCCCTTAATCACACGGCAGATTTCTCTGTGGGTGGCTGTGCACGGCTGTCGGAGATAAAAGCGACGCTGGAGCGCGGTGTGACTTTCGGGAGAGGTGCAGTGACTTCATGGCTCAGTGTGGGATGAGTCGTGCCTGGGGCACCGCTGGCAGGATGTTTCCCATGAGAAGCAAGCCTTTGTTTTTCCAATTTATCTTAATCAAATAGAGCAGGACATGTTCCCCCCCTGTGCGAGGGCTGAGTCGTGATCCCGGTGTGAAAAGCAGCCTATCCACGGAGGAAAAGAGATTTTTAGTGCGTTAAGTTCAGCAAGGAGTTCAGTGTGATATTTTTCTTGCTGGCAGACGTATCACTTTTCTTTGGGAAATGTTTCTAAATTAAAGCCAGTCTAAAATTATGTCTTCCTCCAGAATAAAAGGGTAAAATTAGATGTAGTTGTTGCTGTGCTCTATCACTTGAGCAGGCAGTGAGGGGGCATGTGAGAAACCAACACTTGATACGGGCTTTGTTTAGAGCTTTAACTGACTTCCCAGTCTGGGTGCACAGAATGATTAATAATGTGAAAATATGATTCACTTTTAATTGGATATTCAGCCACTTTTCCTTATGGTAAAGGCTTTCTGTTGTAAGAATTATATGGATCAGCACGTTTTGAGGGATTTTAACTCATGATTTTTTTCACATGTGGCTGCCGTCTCTTTTTACTTGCACGGGTGAATTTCCAAGCATAATTTCTAGATAAGAAGATCATACTTTCTAGAGATTTCATAAAAGAGCATTTAAAGTAACTTATTTCTGAGGATTAGCTGTGTCATTCTAACTTGGGTGCCTTCGGTCACTGGAGTGAGACTCCTTTGAAGGGCTGTGAGTTCAAGAGTTCGAGGTTACCTTCTCGGAGACATTAGGGTTGTTCAGTTAGGGATTTCCAAACTTCCCTAAACTGCTCTTGCTAAAAAATAGATTTATGTTGAGTTCATCTCCATGACCAGATCTTGTCTGGTTTCATTTGTGAATCGCACAGATATTTCTAACACATCACATTCCAGCCTGACCACAGGCTCCTTCTGGTCGCCCGGAGTGGCGAGCGAATGTTTCTCACCTGAGTCAGCAGAATGTTTTTCAATCCCCTCTCTGTTAGCCCTTGTCAGTGCCTCCTGTGACTGAAAATTGAAAAAAAAAAGTCACTGGGAGAGGGTGAGGGAAAGAGAGTTGGTGTTGAGGATCCTGCACGCCTTGAATCGGAGCGACTCTTCCTGGCTGGCGAGGAGCGCGTCAACTGCATCGCCCGGGTCTGGTGTTTGCTCTCTGCTCTGCTGGGCTCTGAAGCAGTTCTGCAAATGGCCTTGTCACGGTGGGACTGCAGAGAGGGTCCAAAAGGGGACATCCCAAAGGGCTTCCCAAAGAGCTGAAACGAACTGGAGTGTTGCAGGGAGGCGAATCCCTCAGCATTTACTGCACCCCACACAGAGGAGGAGGAGAAGGAGAGGGTGGAGGGGTGTTATTTGTGAAGAGGATTAAAAACTGTACGAGAGTTAATCCTTCTGGCACAGGGAGGAGTACAGAGAAAACACGAGAGTTTATTGTCAGGGGCTTTCCAGAGGTGGCACCTCCAGCCCGGTGGAAGTTGGTTCCTGTTCCATTCGGAGTTAAAGCAGCACTGTTGTCAAATATAAAGCAGAATGGCACCTCTCTTATGAAACACCCCTCGACCCTCCCACCCCTCCTCCTCCCATCCTGCTCCTGTTTAGCCAGCCATTGTTTTGAGGTGCTTGGTAACCAGGGCTTTGGGGAAGTCTGTGAGCTTGGAGCAGAGCTGGAACAAAAGCTGTGGGATGGTGTCCGTGTGACCCCCGGCACAGAGAGGAGGACACAGGATTGTTCTGCTTTCCTTTGGCTCCCTCCAGCACTCCACACTTCATCGCTCCACATGAACCCTTGGTGCTTTGTTTCTCACTCCAGTTAAAATGTGGCTTCTGTGGGTTCCATAACTCCAACTTTTTTCCATTATAGAATTGTTTACATTGCACTGGAAGAATTATGTCCCGTTGGCGGAGGCTTCAGGTGGCTCGTTGGCCGTTTACAGCTGTTTTGGGAAATGCCTTTTCTTTTCCATTGGCTGCTTCTTGTGAAATCTTCCCCTCTGCAGACATTTGTTGAGACTGGGAGAGCTCTCCACGGGAGGGCTTTGGGGCCATTGAGCCAGGCCAAGGATGGTGGGAGAAGCTGCTCAGGGGCAAGGAGCTCATGCAGCAGCTCCACTTGGGCATTTCATCCTTGCTGGCTCTTCTGGGATTTTAGGATGTGCTTTACCCTCCCCGAGTGCACTTTGGGAAGAAATGCTGGTAATGCCACCACCAAAACCTTGCGAGGGGCGGGGGTGTCGCTGTGGCAGTGATTAAATTCACCTTTTCCTGTTATAAAAGTGAAATGTGGTGTCCCCTCGCAGCTGGGGTGTCTGCCACGCTTTGTGGAACTGAAAGCCACACGTCTCCATTCCCAGCCCAGCTCTCCCTGCCTCGGCCGCCCCTCAGGGCAGGGAGGGAGGGAGGGCATGGCATTTTACAACTCCAACCCGGCCGAATTTCCTCCATGCAAACGTGCTGTGCAGGAGGGTTCACTGCACCTCTCTGCAGGTGGGAACCACCCGTGTGGGGCTGGGGGTTGGGACCTGTTTGTCCCCAGGGAGGGCACCTATGGGGTTGAATCCCCCGAGGTCCAGCGTGGGGGGGAGGAAAGGGTCTGCAGGTTTGCCATAAATGTGCTGTACAGTTTTAGGGAAGTCTCACCTCCCTCTTTGCATCTGCCCTCGGTGACTAAAACAGAGAGATGTGATTTGTTTAGGTCTGGGGCTGCTGGGGACAGAGATGATATTGCTGCAGGTACCAAAAAGGAGTTCCTTACACTGGGGCCGGTGGAGCGGCAATAATATAAATTATTAGTCATTGGTTCACTCGTCCAGTTTGGCTCTCCCTTCCACATTAAAACCACTCTGTTTCTGGATCTCCTTTTTTCCAGCTTTACTTCAATGAACCCTTTTGTCCTGCACGTGATAAACCCTTTAGATGTATTTAAATCTGTGCCTTTACATAAAGAGTTCAGTTTAACTCAGTAGTTGTATTTTTTCCCCTCCTTCTTCCCTGGACAATGTTTGCCTGACCTTTGCTATGTGGTTGCTTTTTTAGCTGCAATCTCTGGTGTTTGAGTTGCTTCTCGATTCTTTTGTATTAAAAATAAATGGCAATTCTTTTCTTCCCAACCTCAGGGACAGAGGGGGGGTGTCTAATTTTACCTTTTATGCCAACTAGCATGAACTAAAGCTGAGACTGTTTTCCAGGGTCCTCACATAGCATCAGTCACCCTGGCTGCCTATGAGTGCAACTCTGTGGACTTCCCCGAGCCTCCCTACCCCGATCAGATCGTCTGCCCCGACGAGGGCACAGCCCAGGGCTCCATCTCCCTGTGGGCCATCATCTCCAAAGTCAGGCTGGAGGCCTGCATGTGGGTAAGGCTTGCTTGCAAAACATCACACGCTTCGAGTTCAGGCCCTGAGTTCTGTGAAACGCTCAAAAATCCCTGAATTAGCCAAAAAAAAAAGGGCACCTTACACCGCCCAAGGGAAAGGGTGTCTGCCTGCTGAACCTTCCAGCCCTGGAAACTTTAGTGTCCTTTCAGTAGGATATGCCTGGGACATCTTTTAGCAGCAGGAAACTCAGGCACTTGGGCACTGTTGATGTAAAGGTGGGTCTCGGGAGGGGGATCTGCCCCCCAGATGCTCTGGCAGCTCTCAAGGAATAATTCCAAATATTATATAAGTGCAGAGAAGCTGCAGTTGCTCATGGGGAGCACTCAGGCCCTAAAATCACAGCTGGAGTGTTCTTCTGGCTCGCATCAACAGGGTGGATTAAATACAAAAGGGTGATGTTGCACATTTTTATGTATTTTATATCTGTTTCTCTGCCTGTTTCCACATGGCAGACTTTGCACTTAGAACAGGAAAAGCAGGTTAGCTGGGGACTGAATCAGGGTCTTTGGAAATGCTGTCTTTGGAACTTCCTCTCTACTTTCCCCCCCCTTTTTTTATTTTTCTCTGCAGCAGCTTCTTGTAGAAGTTTAATTTTGGGGGGGATTTTCGTCAGACAAGATGTTTTTTTCATTACACGTGGATTATTTTGAATTGCAGTTTACACAGATGCATCTGCTGTGAACTACATGCCAAATTAACCTTATTTTGCCACTGACTTCCTGCCCCAGCTGATGATTTAATTACTAAATTCTTGGTTGTCCAGCTCAAAAGTAGAGAGAGGAAATTCTAAAAATACCCAATATCTGCCCTTGTATTCTGTAATAAACAAGACAACTGGTCGTGACAACTTCTGAAATCATCAGCAGCTGTGTTAGTTACAAAAATTCCAGTTGGGTTGCTTGAATTTACAGATTAAAGTAACATGTAGCAACACGAAAGTCAAAACAGTAACGGGGAAAGTGGACTCAGAGCCCTCACAGGAAGCAAAATACACCTTATTAAATCTCACTCCTGAGGAGAGGACAGAACTGCCTTGGTAAGGAACTGAGTACAAATACTTAGGAGCCTCTAAATGTAACATTTATTTATTTGCTTTCGTGTTCTCCCTCGCCCTCCTGTGCTGCAGTTTGTTTGATGGGGACAAGAGGAATAAACCCGGCGTTTCCAATGACGTTTCTAGGGCTGCAAAATAAAACTGCAGTCGGGGTAAACAGCTTTGCCTCATCCCAGCACGTCAGGAACAGCCACAGCCAGCGCCTCCTGCGTCCCTGGGATCAGATTAGGGACGGGACGAGGGAATAAAACATTTGCATCCCACTTTTTCACTCTTTCCCCCCCTTATTTTGTGTCTTCTCGCCTCGATGTTTGCTCTCTGTTACCTTTCCACTGACCTCTGTCTCCACTGGCGTTTCCCCCGGGAGCATCCTCTGTCTACCAGCGGTGTCTGCAGCAATGTTATGCTTTCTTGGAATGTTTCATGAGTACATAAACATTGCTCACTAATTTCCTGTAAGCCAAATCAAGCTGGCAGTTGCTGCCGCTGCTGCTTCCAGCGTGTTTCTTTTGTCCTAATTCCAGTTCACTTTTTAGGGAAGCTGTTGGAGAAACTTATTTTTTGATTCTGTCACTGTGGAACCAAAAGTCCACTCGCACAGGAAAATAATGGGGATTCCACAAAGTGAAAAGGCTGATTTTTGCAAATCAAAACCTTAGTTTAAAAAAAAAAAATAGTTTAATTAATTGTTTGCTTTTAAACTGAAATCTGGGACATGAGGTTTGATTCCTATTTTGGGTGGGATTGAGTGAGCTCAGAAATTTATTTTTTTTCTTCTCTATGGAACCAACAACTTTTGTTTGGGTCTAGAACATGAAGTTGGGACAAATACTGGATAAATCCAAAGCAGAGGGGTTCCTGGATGTGCAGAGATCAGCCTGTTTCCTGGAGACTTGTGAAGTTTTGTTCCCAAGTGCAGGCTGGCCAATGTCCTTGTGCTTGCAGGGAGACAGGAGGGTGGCAGCAGCACAACTCTGCTGTGAAATGCTGCAAGCAGCTCGGTCCCACTGGGGACATTGCAGAGCCCTGACTAAAAGCAAAGCAAAGCAAACCAAACCGAGCTGCCCAGAGCGAGTGTCCTGCGAGGGTTTATCTGCTCCAGGGGTTTGCTCCAGGTCACACAACCGCCAGTGCTGCTGCCAACTTCACCAGGCTGAAATCCCTCCCGGTCCCCTGCACGCCAGCCGTGGCCATTCCTGCTGATAATGAGGATCAAAAATCACTGCGTCCAAGGAATTATGAGGAGAAAGGAAAAGGATGCTTTTTTCACTCCCTGTAAGAGCTGGCTCCACCAGTCCTGGCCTGCAGAAGGACTCCAGGAACAATCTCAGAGGTGAATGCCAGTTTTCACAGCCTCCCCTCCCACAGGGACAAGGAATTCAATAGTGCCCTATATTTTTTAATGTGTTGCAGCCTTTTTGGCTTTTTACAAGAAATAAGGGGAAAGAATAAAAGTGTTTAATTGCTCAGGATTAGCAGAACAGGCGGCCTGTGTCCTGAGCAGGATCAGATCTGTTTAAAAGACTCTTTCTAGTGGAGTCATTTCCCAGTTTCCTTTTCTGGATGTATTTGTGTGAAAGAATTTTGATTAGCATTTGCCTTTCCAGTTTGTTGTTAGTCCAAGGAATCTCCATGTAAAACTGGAATTAAATGATTAATGCAGCCAGTGGTACCAAAAGCAGTTAAATAGTTTGGATCCCTTAATTGCTGCTTTTTTAGATGCACTGAAGGAACTTATCTCCAGCAGACATTAAATCATATGATTTTTGTTGCACTTCTGAAATGTTTTGTAATAATGAGCATGTGACTTATCCAATTTAAAGCAAGTTCATGTCCAGTACACACATGCAAACCTCTTCCTCAGTGCACAGACCGAAGCCAAAGCAAATTGGCAGAGCCTGGAGAAGCAATGTGACTTTTTGTTCTTGCATCACCCTGAGAACATAACCTCAAGTTAATTTTTCTGAAGTGTTGTTGCTACTGTTTTCAGCCTTATCTTCCCCTCGTGCCAGAAATATGCAGATTAATGAAGTTCAGCTTGTTGCACTCGTTTCAGATTCTCCTCCTGTGGAAAACAAGGGCATAAACACACGAGGCCGTGCACTCTGTGTGCTCACGCTGAGGGTTCAGCAGCTCGGGGAACTGTCTTGCAAACCACAACCTGTTGATTTGGAATACCCACAGCAGCTGGAATTCTGGCTTGCAGCTGCACACGGGGCAGGAACAAAGGCAATTGAAAAGCTTTCCCCTTGCTTCAAAGGAGTGGGAAAGCATTTGTTACTCACCAGGAGAGAAAAGCCACCTGCGTGGAGCCGAGCCTTGGCACATCGCGGGCACTGCCCAGCCACTGGCTCCTACCTGCCCTAAATTTAAACCAGCCTGAGCTAATTCCAAGTTCCTGTTCCATTAGCCTCTGTTTATCCACATGTTCAGCCTCAGCTGTCTCCCTTTTCTTTTTTCCCTTGGTAAGCTAAAGTTGCATTTACCCACAAGACTGAGATGAGTCATTTGATGTCCTGAGAAAACAGAGCTAATTTTCCTGTGGTGAAAAGCAGCCATCCTTTCATCTGGGCTTCTCTTGGCTGCACTTATTCCATCTGAAGGAGAGGGAAAGCCCGAGATCAAGCTCTGCTTAACCTTTTTTCCTTGCTCACAGCTGTAGTAAAACTCGAGCCTGTTTTCTAATAAACACTTGCACAAAGTCTCATGACTGAACAAGTAAACTCCATGACAGCGCCAGGGAGGAGCTCCCAGATTATTTTGGAGGCCACTCAGGATCAAGGGCTGTCACATGCCGGGGAATGTGTCTGGGATCATGTGGTGGGGTGAGACTGCAGGGCCATGCTGAGTCAGGGATGAGGGATCTGCTCTGAGAGGAGCTAAATGAGGAAAATGGGCATTCAAAGGCCCAGCAGTACCTTGGAAATCACGGGAAATCTTCCCAGACCTCTCAGCAGCGGTGATGATGTGAAATGTGCGGGTATCACGTGTGTCCTGCCTGAGGATGAGCAGGAAAGTCACTGAGGATTGCTCTTTTCCCAGGGTGCTGGCACAGCCATCGGGGAGCTGCCTCCCTACTTCATGGCAAGGGCGGCCCGGCTCTCCGGAGCGGAACCCGATGATGAGGAGTACCAGGAATTCGAGGAGATGCTGGAACATGCAGAGACTGCACAAGTAAGGACAGTGTAAAACAGTAATTAATAAAACCCAGAACAGCTAGATGGGTGTAAATAACCCTCCCAATTAAACGAGAACGGGCCGAAAATCACTTGGTGGTGAGTTCACGAGGGACTTCCCAGGGGATGGGAGAAGATCCTGCACTGGGTAGAGATACCTGTGGTGAGGGGAGGACAAGGATGGGGCTTGTTGGAGCAGATGCAGTGGAGCAGCCAGGTATTTGCTACAAAGGGCTGCAGTTATTGAGACTTCCAGGAACAGCACAATTAAGGCAGGGAGACAGTGGGCTGAGAAAGCAGGGGAGCTGCTGTCCCGTAACCGCGGCTGTTGGGCTGCATCTGCAGCCTCCCTGGGCCAGGAGATGCTTTTCAGTGCCCGCTCATCCCTTCCAGCTGACACGTGCCTGCCTTGCCACTGGCACCCCCAGGGCAGTGTGTGACCCCCTCACCAGCCTGAGGGAACACTGTTCCTGATGAGCAAATGCACCCAGGCTGTTCCTCCTCCCTTGCTGTTGTTGTCATTTCTTCCCTCCGTGGGTTAAAGGCTGCTGGTGTTCCAGCACACTCACATACTGTTATGAGTGACTTTTCCTCCAGGTCAGGAGTTTGCATCCTGGTCACAAGTTATTGATAGTGTTTTAGAAGAAATTAAGCACTTTTTCCTCATACTACTTGCCACTGAATTTTTCCTCTGTGTTTTTCCTTCTTACCCTGTTTTGTCTGCCACTAAGTTGAAATCAGTCATGAGACTGCTGTTAAAAACCAGCAGATGCTCTTTGCCGTGCACTGGTGTCCTTAAACTCTTGTGCCAGGGGAGTTTCTGGAGATAAATATATATACTTTTTTTTTTCCTCCTTGAAAAAGTGGATGAAGCTTTTCCATGAGAGTGGTTTGTCTGGAAACACTGAACGCAATCTAGTAATTCTAACAGTAAGCCCTGTGTTTCCTGAGAGCCTCCCCCTTACTAGAAAGTTCCAGAGGGTTTTTATGCTTTACAAATAGTAAATTCTTCTATTTTTTTAAAGATGCAGCAGGGGGAAAGAGAAAACCCCTCCGCTTTGTTCTTTACTCTCTCATCAATCTTTGCTTTGCAAAGTAATCCCACGCTGCAGAAAATCCCTAAGTGCAGAAAAATCAAGTTGTGGTGAAAAAACCCCCAACAATGAAGGCAGTGGAGTCCACGGCTCGAGTGTGTGTGTCTGCTGAGGCTCTCCCAGCACATTCTGTGCGTGCACAGTGTGGGAGCAGCCAGAGCCGGGTTCCAGAACGCACAGCGAGATTCTTGGGAAGGAGGTTTTTGCTAGAGAGCATTTTGTCAGGCCAGGCCAAGCTATCGCTGTATTGACTGCCCAGAGTAAACAAGTGGCCTTGTGGAATTAATGAAGAAAAATGATGGTGTTATTTACCACTACTTTTGATTTTATTTTCTTGGCAATTGAGTTTGGATTGAAACGTGTTGTTTTGTGGATGGATGGCCAGGGGAAAAAAAAAATTCCAACTCCACTTGTGGTTTGGTTTCTATAAACTCTTTTAACATGAGGCTTTGACAATCTGATTAAATTGTATTGTGCTCATAAAACTGACAGTTCAGTTTTTTCCATTTGCTAATGTGACTTCCTTTTTGCTTTTGGCTCTGCTGGTGTTTTCTCTGGATGTCTGTGGGAGACGGGCCTGCCTTTCCTCTGACCTCTGTAAATCCCAGTCTTCAGCACAGCTTATCACTGTTCCCCTGCAGTTTGCATCCACGACCAGGGGGGATGCCTATTTTTGAGTTGCTCATTAACAATTTTTATTACCTCCATCAGCTTCTCCCACTCTCTTCAGAAAACAGGGGGGATGTGACAAGTGTCCTGTGCCCTGGGGATGCTCCGAATGCTCCATGGCAAATGACAGGAGCCTTCTTTCAGCAGAAAGGTCTCGTTTCATCCGGGCTTTTTGAAAGGCACGGGAATGGGTGTTGGATTTTGAAGAATAGCTGGGCTGCTCTTTGCCCACAAGGCAGAGCCAAGTGGTTTGACGTGTTTCCCTGTGTGTGTTGTTCAGAGAGCCTGTGCTGGTGTTTCTCAAGAACAATGGCAGTTTGGAGAACCAGATGAGGCTCTTCTCTGGTGAGAACAGATCATGAATGTAACATGCAGCCTGAAGGATCTGCAGGGGCAGTGTGCTGCTAGCTGGGCACTTCAAAACCACCCACCACGAGGGGAACCTGGAAGGGTTAAATAGCAAAAGGTTCAGGGCTCCATTCAGAGTTACACAGAGTAAAATGCTCTTTAATTGTAGAGTCTATTGCTGGGTTTTCTGTCCCGAGTCTCTGATCTGAGTGACCTTGAGCCGGGTTTTGAGCAAGCTCTTTAGCCTGCAGATGACGTGTCTGTCCTTTACTTCCCATTGCACCTTTCAGAAAAAGCCCCTCGTTCTACAGGAACACCCACCTCCCCTTCCCCGTGTCCCGGTGTGTGCTCACCAGTGAGTCCCAGTCCCACAAAGGCAGTGCTGGAGCCTCTGCTGGTTTTCCACAGGGCTCCGTCCCCTCTGAGCTGCACAGCACAGCTCCAATTTATTAGTGCTTAGGGCAGCATTTCAAAGTCAGCAGGGTTTAAAGCACTACCTCAGTCCCTGTTAACTCTCTTCCAGTGGAATTCCAGAGGCAAGGAGTGTTTTATCAGGGACTCCCTCCTGCACCTGAATACCTGCTGGCTGTTGAGCTGGAGTTTTCCCACGTTTCTCTGTCACGCTGAAACACTTAAAGCCGAGGGCAAAGCTGGTGAGGAGGAGGTTTTGGTGCCAGTGCCCCCTGAGGTGCCCAGGGACAGCTGAGGGGCAGCACTGATACCTCCGTGCATATCTGACCCTTAATGGCTGCAAGTGTTTGGCTTCATTAAGTGGCACATTTTTAAGAACTAATGATTTACACATCACAGCTTGGCTTCTGCGCAGCCAGATTTCCACGTGAAAATATTTCCTAGTTGCCCGTGTTACTATCAGCCTCTGCTGTTTGTTTACTTTCCCAGGCGGGTCCTGCCTGTGGAAGGAGAGGCTTGGGAAAGGGTTAACTCCATGGCGAGGCCGGGCTGGCAGGGCTGCTCTGGAAATGCCCAGTGCCATCTGCACAGGGGGTGGCAGCGGCTGCCGGGACCTGTTTTCGCCTCCCCTGAACCTTTGCTGGTTGTGGTTTGTCTGGCCATCACATGACTTCTCTGAAAATTCCCCCTCCCCTCCATTTCCAGTAAACTGTTTGAGCAGGAGTGAGTCAGAGTGAAACCAGCTTCCCTGTAACCACAGGGCTTGCTAAAGAATTTGTCAACGTGGACTCGAGAGGGTTTGTGCTGAGCTGAGCCGGGGCTGGGGCTGTGGAGCAGCTTCCTGCCCTGCAAGGAGTTAACCTCGTGAGCTCTGGTGACAGTGACCTCAGGACACGTGCTGATCCCTTCTCTCCAACCTTGGAGAGCTGGGTGGCTTTTCCAACCCTTCCAGTGGGGCTTCTCTGTGCAGCAGCAGAACGAAGTCCCACCACACCCAGGCGTGCTGTGTTCTGACACGACACTGTGACCTCACTCACATGGAATGATTAGAGCCGACTAATAAGTAAAATCGGAGTTAATTAGCAGCGGTAAATCGTGGCCAGATGAAAACCGGACCTCCCCCGGGGTTCAATTAACAGCTACTGTCTGATAAGGTCCTGCTTGGAAAGGGCTCTCTGGTTTAACCAGCGTTTAAGGGTACTTGGTGCAAGAAAAAAGAAGTTACAGCAGACCACAAGCAGGTTTTTACAAAGCATTTATCATAAAAATGGAAGTGGAAGGGTCACGTACAATAACTGGGAAACCTTGACTTCTTTTTTTTTTCCTTTTCTGCTTTCCCAGAAATAACTTGTTTAAACTGAACATCAAATTCCACTCATCATTTCTCTTGCTCAGTCTTGAAGTCTCTTCAAGAGACTTCTCTCCTCTCTTTATTGACAGTGCTGCTCAAGGAGGTTGCTGGGGTGGGTGGTCACCACAGGACTGGTCCTACCACCCTTCAGTCCTGTCTGATGCCTGCATTTCATTGCTGCAGGGGAGGTGTCCTGCCTCTTCAACCTGTAATGAAATAGAAACTCAGAACTAATCAAACCTTGAAGCTTCACTGTAGAAACTCCCTGTGCGTGCCGGGGTGTGAGGTGGCCAAGTGGCAGTGCACTAATGCAGCGGGGTGGGTTTTTTACAGGCAGCATAACAAGTGAATAGTCTGAGTAGCAGCGCAGTTTTGACCCGTTCTCCAAAATCACTGAGTCGAAACAGGCTTTGAAATGAGTCAATGAAGGCTTTAAATAAGGGGAACTTCATCTAGAGAACTTGCTGAGAAAAGAGGCAGCCGGGGGTTAATAGAGGCAGAGGGGAGACAATAAGAGCTGTGAGTAACCCCTGTGTAAAGCAGCTCCTGGTTGGATTTCTGTGGGCACTGGAGGACAAGGGGAGGCTCTGCCTGCATTGTTCTATTCATTTGCACACCTGCCCTGCTCAGATGAGGAAAAAACAGCAGTGAGGGTTGCATTGCTCATTTCTGGAGGTGATCTGGAGATGGCTTTTGGAATTCTGGCTCAAGTGGCTCTTGGTGACAAGGTCTGTTTATGTGGCCCCTGTTATTGCAGTGTTTAGTGTGAGAGCACAGAGCACAAATTCTGGAGGCAGTGAAGGAATCTGAATTACCCTGCAGCATCTTCACTCAGGAGTAGGTCAGGAGAATTTGTTCAGTAACCAGTTTCTCACTTTGCAACACAAATGGGGAATAATGTGCCCCAGTGTGCTGGAGATTTAGGAGGCTGTGGAGACTCTGGTAGTTGAATTGTGCCACTGGATTTACAGGCTGTTCTCTGTGTGTTGGGAATGCCCAGCACAAGTTTCTAAGGGGAAAATTCGGTCCTAAATAATTGATATTTCACTCCCCAGTATTCTGAGAAAGACCGATAAACGATCAAAAGTTGACCAGAAAAGCTGCTTCAAAGTGTTTTTTTTCAGGGAGAGCTTTCAATAACTGATAGAAATGAATTATAGTGTCATAACCAAGAAAATGGCAGCTTTTTTTCCCCCCCTGCTCCAGACAGTGTTTGAATGTCTGTGTTGTACACGAGTCTGGTATGCAGAGCACTTGGAGCTGTCTGGGAACCTCTGATGGGGAGAGGTTTGCTCAGCATTGCACATCTGGGCTCCCAGGGAGCACTCGTGTGTGCTGAAGGGACTCTCCTCACCTCTGCTCCTCAAGCGATTTTGGGGGGTTTGAGCCGTATCTTATTTCTGAGTCCTGTGTGGATGAACAGTGTGGGGTTCTTTCCAGTGCTGGTGACTGTTCTCAGATCTGTCAGAGACTGAAAAAGTCAGCTGATTATCAAAAATTCCTGCCTTTCTTGGTGGTGGTGGCTAAAGCAGAGCAGTAACTTCCTTCATCCCAGCAGTTGGGAGCCCTTCCTCGAGACATCTGGATCTTAAACCGCCCAAAAATTGGGCTTGACCGTTTCTAATGGATTTTTCCAAATCAGCAACGTCCTGGAATGGCTGTGAGTGGGTTGGCAGAGCCGTGGCCACAAGAACTAATTGCAGGTGTAGCTTTGGGATAAATGAGCAGCTCAGAGGGCCTTTGGGGTGGTGGAGGCAATGCCAGCACAGGCTGTGCCCGTGGGAGCAAAGGCCGCGGAGCTCGGGGATCAGGTGCTGCTCCACTCCGCTCTTGTCTCTGTAGGTGGCTGTGGGATCTCCTTATGGAATCACAGGGAAACTCATCACCTGAGGCAGTTCCCACTCCCAACCTCTTGCTCTGCCCCAGGGATTGCCAGGCCTGGTCTTGGAGTGCTCCAGGACTGGAGGCTGCACATCCCCCTGGGAAGTCTGGCCCTGCTCCCTGCCGGGTCTCCTGCGGGATGGGAATAGGGACTGGGGCTTTAGCAAGGACAGACATCCCTTTATTTCGTGGTTTTGGTCACCACTGTAAAACTGCAACGTGTCCAAGTGCACAAGCTGCTCCTGCTGCTGCACAGAGCCCAAGTGAGGAGCAGAGGTGGCAGGGGATGTGGCTAAAGGGGCCTCTGCCCTGCAGGACACATCTGATAAGGCTGAGAGGACAAGCTCCTTCCTCTTCCTTCAGGCCGTTTCCTTTAATTGTGTCTTATTCTTTACAAAATTTCTTTATTCTTACGCTGTGGAGCAAAAGGGCTTTTTATGCAGAAGTCTGAGAGCTTCAGTTCTGGCTGTGGGAAATGCTGGCATTAAGTTTTAGACTCGCTGAGCTCTGTAATTTGTGTTCATTTGGGTATTTCCCTTCACACCTGAGAGTGGGGCTGGGCTGTGAGGCTGACATCCTGAACCTGCAGCTCCTGAGGTGGAGTTTGTTAGGAAGAAGCATTTGTTGGTTCTTCCCTCGAGAAGAGGGAGGGAGAAGTGAGGGAAATAAAATGTCCTTGATCACCCAATTCCTTTCCCAGAATTTAATGTCTCAGAAAACCCAGACTTTTTGTGGAGTGTCGCTTATCTCCTACCCAAGCTTAGAACCTGCAGTGTCTGTTTTGTGCCTGTTCTAAGTACCTTTCTTGCATCTTATTTCAGTCCTTGCCAGCTGTGTCCCCCTTCCCTTGAAGGGAATCCTTGGAAACCTTTAACTTTCTCTTTTGGCAGCCCAGTTTCCCAGGCAGGACCTTTCTTTCCCAAATTTCAGAGTGATAAGTAAGTTTAAACCTTACACCTCTCACCCCCTGCTCTCCAGGCATCAGGATGGAAACACCCCCTTTAATTTGCCCCTTCTTTGCACTGAGCTGGAATTATTTTGGAGAAAGCTGGAAAGGAGCTCCGGAGCCCTTCCCATCCACACTCAGATATTGGGAGTCCCTAAATCCTGGGGAGTGGGAGATCATGAGCTACCACCAAAATATTCCTGCTTGTGACTTCCTCAGGACTGTTGCCTTTGATGTGTTGTAGGAAATGGCCCCTGAGTGATGACCTGTGGCTGCTGGCTGGGTTTGAGCCCTGCTCTCCACCTTCCCTCCAGGAGGCCCTGCCCATCTCCTGCTCCCTTGCAGGGAGGTGTGCTGGGCCCTTCCAGCCCACAGGAGCTCCCTGACTCCTGTGAAGCTGCTCCTCTGCAGCTAATCCCTTATTTCAGTGAGTTCATAATTCTTCCCAGTCCTCTGAAATCCTGGAATCCACTGCCGAAAACACAAATGGTCATTCTCCCATAAGTTGGGTTTGATTCCATTGTGTTGGGACAGAAAGCCAGAAGAAACAAAATATTGTGCAGCTCATTTTTAACATAACTCAGATTTTTGCACAAAAAGGGGCACTGTCTTTGTAGGCAGCCTTTGAAACGTTAAGGAATCTATAATTTTGATAATCTCAGATGGTGGATTTAATGGAAAATGTTATCCTGAGATTGTTATTTGGATAGTTAAACTTCTTCTAGTAAGAAAATGTTATAACAGCAATATAAATAATACTCAGACCTTGAAGGATGGTCCACTTCTCCCCCATTTGGACTGGGGAGTCTGCACTGGGATGAACATCCACCTCTGCAGCAGCTCCAGTGCCCTCCCAGGTCATGGAGCACCATCGAGGTGGGACACATTCAGACCTTTGTCTTTTTATTTTTCTCCTGTTCCTTCATGCTCCTGTTTGCTATCAGAGCAACAGGTCCTGTGCAACCCCTCCCAGGCCCCCTAGGAATTAATTTCTGACTTCTCCAGGCCACCCTCTGCCAGGTGATGGATGTCCTGCTTGAGCAGTTCCCTGAATGCGTCACCGACTGCCCCGACCCCACGTTACAGCCCTGTGTGATCTTGTGAGCAGAGAGCGTGTGCATGATGGACCTGGGGTGGAATTCAGTCTCCTGTACTCCCTTCCTTCTCCTGGAAAGTGCCTGGGGTATTCACAGCAGCAGAGAAATGGGAGAGGAGTTTCTCTAGGCCTTAAATCCGTGGAAGGTTTGGCTGTGTCTTTTGGGTGTTGAGCTGGATTGTGATGGGGGGTCCCTGCTTTCCTGGTGCTCCTGACACCTGGTTGCAGCTCCCTGCTAGCAAATAAAGTGTCACACTGCATGGTCTGGGCAGGCTTTCGGGGAGAGATCTGGGGAAGTGGCAAGGCTGTTCCTGTAGGGATTTTTGAGAGCTCTTTGGATACCATCAACTGCTCCATCAACCATCTCTGCTCGTGGAGAGTGGGAAAGGAGAGGCTTCACAGCTCCATCGTGAGCACTGAGTTGTGACTGTTCCTGACAACAAAGCAGTGTTACAGAGGGGAGAGGGAAAACTGATTTATTACAATTATTTTTGTTTCGAGCTTGTCTGGTTTTGCCTTGAGATTTGTCTAAATCTGATGAGATGTTTGTTCTTCACTCAAATGCAGAGGAGCTTGTGCAACTTTGCAGAGGGAGAAGGAGGAGAGAGAGATTAAATTATAAATGGCAACCAAATAAAACAGAGGGCTGGGATGAAGCCTGGTAATGTAAGACAGGATTGTCCATCCACTCTTTGAAGGAGGACTTCTTCCCAGGGATGGAGGGCCCGTGTCTGCACAGAGCTGCTCCATGAACCTGCTGGCAGGAGGAACACTGGTGACCCTCACCCTGCAGCAAAACACAGCGTTTCTCCTCACTGTGCCTTTGGCTCTGGAGGTTCGGGGGAGATTTGTGCTTTTCCAGCTCATTGTCCCCATCCCTGCCCTGCTGTGCCTGTCCTTCCCAGCCCGGCCCTGGGGACGTGGTGATGAACGCAGTGAAGTCATGGTTAATCACATCACCTTCCTCTCTTCCCAAACCCCAAACAAGTCATCTCTGACAGGAACAGCCAGGCAAAATGTTACAGACAGTGAATCACATTGAGCCCAGAGCCCAGTCCAGAGGCTCTAATGTGGGGGGAAATGTGGTGCCTGTAAGTAGCTCAACTTTTGTCTTTTTTCCTATAGATATATATATATATGTATACACACATATAATTATTTACTTCAGCAGCAATTTGTTTGATTTCAAGTGCTTCAAAAAAAAAGGAGCAGAGGTTGTTCCCCGTGCAGGCTTTAGGAGAGGGAAAATGAGCATTGTGAAAGAGGTAAAAGTTGTGAAAGTGGGGATGGCGTTGTCAGAGAAATGAAACTGGGAAGGCTTTTTGGTTATTGCAGATGTGGCAGGGATTTGTGAAACGGAATTTAGGGAACAGACCAAAGAGAACCGGCTGGGAGCGTGTTCATCAGTGAATATTGGGGCTGGAAATACGTGATTTTGTTGTTACCCCGATGGGTTTATTACCCTGCAGGTTATTCCTGGCTGTGAGTGCGATCTGTGATTGCTGGTTGTTGTTGGGATTGTAGGAAATGGGGGGGAAAAAAAGCCTGGGTTTGTCTTTTGGCTTCTTTAGAAAGTTCTCAAAAAGGCAGAGAAATCACAAGTCCTGGAGTGAAATTTTTAGAACTTAAAAATGTGCTTTCCATGGGGCACTTGGGGATGGACAGTGTAAAACCAAAACTTAAAGAAGAAACAGTCTGAGTTATAACTTTAAAAAATAAAAGTGATGAATTAAAAGGGTGAGGAAAAACTGCCCCAGTGTTGGTTTTGGTTTTGGTTTGGTTTTACCTTTTTAAAACACTTTCATAATTGTTTTTTCATAATAATACTACTAAAATAATAAAATAAGAAGAAATTATAATAATGTAGCTGGAGGGGAAAAATTAGTTTCAAGGCAGCCTTGAGTTTTGCAGCAATCAAGAAATGTGGGTGAGGAGAAGCTGTTTCTTTTTAAGAAATCTGATTAAAATGGTGCACTCTGCCTGCCCTAAGTTAGTAGAGTCACAATATGTATAATTATAATAACGTATTTTATTAAAAAGAAAGCATTAGTTTATAGGTCATTTGCTAGAGAGTTTATCTCCAGTTTCTGTGAAAATCAATACAACAGTGTATTAGAAACATTTGCTTCTATTACTAATTAGTAATTAGTGTAAGAGGAGAAAAGTTACTCCTTGAAAAAGGGGTGTAAAAAGGAGAAAATGGCTTTGCCACGGGTTTATTATTTTTTTTTAATCAGCCAGGAAAATTTATGTCAATTCTGTAGCTCAGAATTTAAATTTAAATAATATGCAAGAATATTGTCAAGTCATTGTAGTTTTCGTGCGTTGGTGTGCAGGATTGAAGGTTCCCACAGCACTTAACACAGTTCAAACTGCATAAATTTAAATTTGCTGCTTTAATTGATAATTAATGATACTCTAAATGCTGCAATTCAGTACTAAAATGTGGAATTTAGACCATCATTAATTATTGATTCATTCCCTTGTGTAATTTATTTGATAGTTTTCTACAAAATGCCAATCTGTCGTTATTGCATTGCTCCTGAAAAATCAGCTTTTTATTGTTTGTTTGTAGGTTTTTAAACAGGAATTAATAATTATTTTTTGCTGTTTGCTGTTCCCAAAGATTCTCAGCTTTCTCTGCCCGGGCAGGGAATTCCTGACCCTCTTTTCACTTTCTGGACAGTTTTGCTTCAAAATGATTTTATTCTCCTGTAAATTCACTCCTCACATTTAAATAACCTGCTTTGTGAGAATCTTTTGGGGTGTTTTCCTGGGGGTTTGGTACATTCTGAGGCTCGGGGGGAAGTTTTGATCAGAAAATACAAGCAGGCAGCACGATCCAAGCGTGGCACGGGGGCTGCACCTCCCTGGCTTTTCAGGGATTTCGGAGCCAGCCTCGTGGACTTGCACGAGTTTGACAAGTCTGTTGTGGGCACTGCCTGGAAAGGGCTGCCTGGCTGGATTTGGGGTTTGGGGGAGCAGATCTAAGGGGATAATGGGATTATATTTCCCTGCTGTAGTGAGGAGGTCCCCCTTTAAGGCTGTAAATGGCACTGAAGGAGTTCATTGCCCTGCCTGTTTAAGGAGTCAGGTATAAGCAGCACTGGCATTTCTAAGATATGGGGAAATAAATACTGGGATAAAAACCAGTTTCCATGGCAGTGTGAGCTCAGTGCCCCTGGCAGAGATCTGGAAAGCAAAACTCCCTGGATGTGGGTGGCCAGATTTCCACCCTGAGCACTGGGAACGTCCCTCTTTCCCTCCCAGGGTTTCAAACTGGCCTTTTTGCCTTAAAATGCCTCCCAGCTCGTAGTGAGGAACCCCCAGAGCCAGGAGGAGATGGGAATCACCTGCATTTGGGATTTGCCTGATGAATGCTTTGTTTCCCCCCCTGCAGGACTTTGCTTCCCGGGCCAAACTGGCCGTGCAGAACCTGGTGCAGAAGGTTGGGTTCTTTGGGATCCTGGCGTGTGCCTCGGTGAGTCTGTGTGGGAGCAGAGGGTTTGTGGGCACAGGGGGGTGGTTTGCTGTCCCTGTGCCCTCTGTGGTGCTCACAGAAATGGGGTCACCGTGGCACTGGCAGGTACAAGGGCACAGAGGAACCTGGATTGGCACCAAACACAGGGAATTCTGCATAAAAACACAGCTAATTTATTATCCCTTCCTTCCACTGCACCATTGGTTCTCCTTGGAAGGTGAGGAGTTTGGGAGAGTTCTGTTTCCTTTTTAATCCATCAAAAAAGAAAAAAGGTGCAGCAACGGTGCCTTATCTCTTTCAAAAGATTAATCCATTAATTCTATAGTTCAGCCTGGAGTGGGGAAACCTGGAAAAACAGGTCAGTTCACTGAAGATGCCAAAGGTTTGTCGCAGCAAGGAAAACTCAGAAGACATTCTTAAAATTCCAGAAGTTTCTGTGCCCCTGTTTCAGAGCAGGAGTGCTCCCTGTGTCTGATGCTGAGCCAGTGTCCAGCAGGTGCTCTGTGGCACTGGAGACCCAGCAGGTCCCACCATATTCCCGGTTACCCCGTGGGACCCTCCCAAGAGGCAGCAGGAGCTGTGGCAGCGCCTGTGGCATCTGCTGGAACCCGGGCAGGATTTCCTCGGGTGTTTTTGTACAAGCTCACAGTGCTTGGCATCCTCAGAGCCAGAGCTACACGTGGGTTGAAGAGTGGAAAACTACCTGCAGGAATCCCGATTAGGGTGTCCATCCACTGTAATCCTGAATCTGCTCCTCGGGGCCATTGGGAGCCAGAGGGGGCAGAAGGAGGAAGCAAATGTCAGTCGTGGCTGTTGAGCTCCAGACTGCCTGTGGTTTATTTTCTCTCCAGGCAGAAGGGGCAACAAGCCCCTCAGTGATGGTGCTTAAGTGGGGTAACGCTGTTTTTTCACAGCAGGAAAGTATTGAACCCTTTGAGGTTGGAAGGGGTTGAGTTTAAGCAGCATTTGGACAACACCCTCAGGCCCATGGTGTGATTTTTGGGGTGTCCTGTGCAGGGCCAGGGGTCGATCCTGATGGCTCCCTTCCAGCTGAGCACATTCTGTGGTCCTGGGAGGTTTAAATGTCCCTCTGGAAGCCTAATGATGTGGGGATGGTGTCCCTCATTCTCCATCCCCCACACCAGCTGTGGGGTGAGGTTACAGGGAAGGGGGCAGGGCAGGCCCCCCACGATCCCATTCCTGTGGGATAAGCGCAGCTTTAGGGTGAGCTGTTCATTCCAGGCTTGTCCAGCACGTCCCAGTTTCCCAAATTGCAGGGATGACAACACCAAGGGCTTGCTCAAGCGTGGGCACCCTGTGTTAGCTGGGAGGGACTCGTGTGGTTGCTCAAAGCTGCTGTTCCCTCGTCTTTGGTCCTTAATGTTTAGGCTGGGGCTGAGGTTAAGGGCTGCTCCTAAAGCTTCCCAGCCACGGAGCCCTGACTCAGTGACCTGTGGGACATCCCTGTGACCAGCACAGGGCAGGGACGTGTTACTGGGATGGCTGGACAAGGAGTGTGGATTAAATGAGAACACGAGGAAGGAGCTGGTAAACATGAAAGGTGACGTGTAAACACTTTGTAGTTCCTGCTTAGTAATTCTTAAACATTTGCTTAACTTCTTCCCCACTTGGTGCCCAGTCCCTGAGCTCCAGGCGGGCTGGGGGAGGGATGGGGAGCCGAGGAGCCACCGGGATACACGAGAGGATTTGTTAATGTGTTTACAGAACAACTTCGGGGCAGCTGTGGGAGAGGTGACATGTGGCAGAGGCAGGGAAGGAGCAGGGATTCGTTCAGAGCTGGGCATTCGTGTGGCACCTGAGGGAGAGGAAGGTGAGGAGGGCAGAGGAAGGCAGGCAGCTCCCCTTGCATTTGTGCCCCACGAGCCTCGAGGCTTCTCTTGCTTCTTGCTGCTGGAAGTTGTCTCCTTCTCTTAGAACTGGGATCTCACTTTTGGATTTTAAGCAGGGTTTTATTTGATGTATTTTCCATGATTGGAGGGCTTGCTCAGGAAGTGGCAGTGCCTGTCCCTCTGTGGGTCCTCTGTTGAGTGGTGGCTTCTGGGTGCTACATAAGAAACACCACCAAACCGAGTGTAATCTGTGCAAGTTTAGCCAGTGAAGTCAGTGGACTGGGGTGTTGTTGAGTGGCAGCAAAGGAGCCACAGTATTGTCTGGAGCTTGTTCCTATGGAAAGGCAGCTCTGGGGAAGGAGCAAAGCAAGAACCAGCCCTGAAGATCCTCACTGTGACTTGTGAGAATTTGTCCTCCTGGCTTTGAGGGCTTCTTTTGGCAACTTCCAGCACTGTGTGTGTGTTTTCCAGGACAAGCACAGGAACACTGTCTGTTCAGTGCAGCGATGGCCCCACAGCCAGAGCACTGAACCCCCCTGTGCCCTCCCAAACCCCCCCAGCCCATCCCAGAGCCTGGATCAGAACTGCGAGTCGGTAATTGCCGTGCCCGGGCAGCTGCCCCAGAGCAGCTCCCCAGAGGTGGAGCCTGGCCAGGTTCAGGTTTGCCCTCGCAGGTGCTGCTGTGGCTGCTCCTGAGCCTGAGCTGCTGCTCTGGACCAGCCCAGCACGGCCCTGCTCAGCCCCAGGCGGCTGCAGAGTTACTGTCCTTTATTCCTTACCAGTCCTCACTCTTTACTTCTTTATTTCCGTGAGCAAACACCAGCAATCCTGCCGTTTATTACACACTGCTCCTGTGATTACACACCCCCTCCTCTGCCCCTTTACTGCAGGCCGAGGGGGAAAGGTTGGAATCTGGATACTTTCTTGGTTTCGTTTCAAAAATATTTTACAGATTGTATCACAATACCAAAAGTCAAGCAACAGTTTAATAATAATAAAAAATGCGTTTAATTTTAAATGAAAGGCATATGCTTCATAAAATCTAATCAGTGCTTTTAAACTGGATACATATGACTGTAAATGCCAGTTTTTAATGCAGTTTCTCAGCTGGGAGTCACTGGGGATCAGCTGGAACACTGGCTTCCAAGAGTGATGTGCTTGTCAGGGAGAAAATTTGATAAATCACTCAAAATGGCTTTGCTGTGGTTTCTGTGCATTTCACATGGAAAACTTTGTGTTGGCTTTTTTCAGAATCCAGGGGTAAGGAGGGACCATGAGAATGGAGTTGTCTGGGACGTTGTGGGGCTGAATCCCAGTGACTTATGTGGTGTGACAGTAACGTTCTCATAGCTGTGGAGACACGAGAGTTTGGCATTGAGTTGGGGAAGGGGCACTGTTCATTTTTCAGCTTCCAGGCCCGTCGTGTTCCTGCCCATCTCAGCGTGTGCACCAAGTCCTGACCCTGCTTCCCTTGCCCTCCACAGATCCCAAACCCCCTGTTCGACCTGGCCGGGATCACATGTGGCCACTTCCTCGTGCCCTTCTGGACCTTCTTCGGGGCCACCTTGATTGGCAAAGCCGTAATTAAAATGCACATCCAGGCAAGTACTGCCCCTCCCCGGGGGCTGGGAGGGGGGAAAGGCTTTATTATTCTTTCACTCTTGCTTCCCGCGGGATTGTGGAGTCTCCCTGCCCGTCCTGAAGTGATGGGAATGAATTTGGTGCAAAGGCTTTACCATAAAGGATCTGCGGGGCTGCTTAGGCTCGCAATGAGTAATTTATGGCCCCGCAGGAAGGAGCCCTTGCCGGCCAGGAAATGGGTGGTTGGCCGAGGTTCTACCTGTGGCTTCCCCGGCCCGGAGCAGCCACACTCATTTCGGGAACACGCTCGGCGTGGTGCTTTCAGGGTGCTCTTCAAGGCTCTTTTTAGCTGAGCTGAGCACGCAGAGAAAGCCCACGAGCCCTGCAGGGCCACCCGGTCCAGCCCAGCCCAAAATTCAGTTCAGAAATTCCGGGTTTTGCTTTTAAACTCACTCGTCACCAATTTGTGTGGAAGGAAATGAAGTTTCGGTTCCACGGGGTCCTCCTGGTGGGGTCGGTGCTGGATCAGGAACCATCCCCTCTGTTCGGGATGTTCTGGGGCTTTTGACACTGCTCAGTGCCCGCACCTCTGTTGCTTGGAAATCTTTGCTGTCACCACATTAAAGCAGCAGAAGCTCTTACTACAAAATTACTCATGTAATCACCTCACCAAGATGCTTTAAAATGTTTCTTTTGCCCTGCACAGAAGATTTCAACCTTCAGCTTTTTTCTTCCCGTCATTTTGCAAATGGGTATTTTACTTTGCCCACTCCTTAAGCAGAAAACAATAAATAGGTTTGGAATTTCTTTCATTTGCTGTGACCAAACAGCTTTTTCTCCACACTTATTCTTGTATTATCTGAATTTTTCTGCTTTTATATCTGAGTGCTGTTAGAATGTGTTGTGGCAGCACAGGAAAGTGAAACAGCATTTGATCAATATTCCTTGTATGATTTTAATTGCCCTGTTCAGCTCCCACAGTGTTTGCTGTGTAATTTAGAGAGCTCCACACTCGGATCACATGGACGTGAAAAACCATTTCCCAGTGTCTTGTACAGTTGGTAAATCATCTGATTTTGTAAGAGGCTCAGCTATTAGAATTCTCTTTTTCAAGCACACTCTTGTGCAATAGCCTTGATTCTCGGAGTGATCTGGCTGAACTTGGAATTTAGGAAATGTGAGAGTCATGGAAAAGGCCTTTCATGGCCTGTTGTGCAGACAGGAAGCAGTGACTGCAGCAGGGGCTGCTTTGAACTGGCCCCTTCCTCCGGGCCACGGGATCCTTTGGTTGCAGTCACATCCCCTGTTCCCAGCCCAGCAAGGACAGCTCTCCTTAGGCCAGCAGAACTGCTCCAGGGGGACTGGGGGAACTCTCTGTCCCCTCAGCTACTCACAGCCTGCTCACTCTGATGGCAAACAGGGCCCACGTGGAAGTAGCAAGGGCTGTTTCAACAACATTTGCTCTGCTTTGAGAGGAGGAGGAGGAGGAGGGAGGGGAGTGGTAAAATCACAGGCATTCGGATTTTCTGCAAAATAAGATGGGTCACAGGGTTTTTTATTGGAATGCCTCCATTCCAAGTAGTCTGTTTTATCTCAGTGACAATGCCAGAGGTGCCCAAAGGCTCCTTGTTCTTCACTGAGTATTTTTGGTCGTGTTTCTGTCCTGTTTCACACGAACTTGGGGACTGAGATGTATCATTTTTCACTTCTGTGATCCTCGAGTCCCTGTGTTTGTGTAAAGGGGATGTGAGTTTTTCCATTAAAACATTGTTGACGGAGTAAAGTGACCTTGAGCTTCTGGGAATGTGGGTTTGGGGAGGACTCGAGTGGTCGGGGCCAGGCTGTGAAAACACTGCAGGACATGGAGTCTGTGAGGAAAGAGGGGCATAAAGGGACAGCTCTGGGAGGGGAATATTGAGCACGGCGGGGTTTGGAAGCAGGAGGGAGAGCTGTGGGAGCTGGCTGGGAGGGGACACGGGGCACTGTCGGTGCTTCCCCTCCATCCCACCTTCTCCCAACCGGTGTTTTCCCTCCTGCAGAAACTCTTCGTTATCATCACCTTCAGCAAACACATTGTGGAGCAGATGGTGGCCCTCATCGGGTGAGTAATTAATATCTCCCTCATTAGGTGGAAAAGTACTGGAGGGCTGGGCTGGGCTGGGCTGCAGGTTTGCCCCAGGCAGGGTTCAGGGTCTCCCTCACAGCCTGTTCCTCCCCCAAGGGCCTGGGGGCTCTTGGAGCCACAGGGAACCCCCACCCCAGAACAGGAGACAGCTCTTCCACCCAGACGTTCCTGCACCTCCAGCTGCGTTGCAGGGGCTTTCTGCAGTCCTGGAGGGATCCTGGGACAGAGAGTGAGGCGTTTTATAGAAAGTCATGTTAATATATTATAGTTCTGCAATATTTAGAACTTATATATTATTGATATAGATGTGTTTTATCTCTTCGTGGATAAAATACTAGAATTGCATGATTCTGCATTAAAAAGCTGGGATTTTATGCAGTGTTCCAAGGTGACAATAAACATGCTCCATAATTCAAACTGTCAGACATTTACAATATGAAATCCCTCATAAAACATCAGCATGAGCAATTGGCTGTGTTGGAGGTTGATCTCCACTCTGTTGCACGGGGTAGAAATGACAGTTCTCAGGGATATAAACTCTGTTGATTTTGAGGTTTCTTTTTCTTTACTGAGTTCTCTGCTGATTGATTGCTGATTTATTTTTTAGAAGTTGAAATCTCAGTTTAAAGCAAGAAAACCAAGCAAAAGCTCAGGCAGGATCAGTGAGGGGGGCAAACAGGCAAAGCAACAGACGTGGGTTTGGATGAGGCTTGGGCAGAGATGAGGAACTGCTGGGTTTGCCTCATATTTACCTGTTCAGTCATGGAATTCTGTGCCATTTTATACAAACTGATGGGCACTTTGCTGCCCAAACTGTAGTAACTATTTTCACATAAAATCCTAAAAGCCACGCTCCTCAAGAGCAGTTTCAGGGGAGGAATGTCTGGAAATAATTCCTTTTAAAATACCTGAGCAGCAAGCAGTGATGCTGTACAAGGAAAAGGAGTGTCAGAAGAAACTTGTAGGGAATTCCATTAACCCTGACTTTATTATTCCTGATCTTCTGACCTCTTTTGTACCAAACTTCAATATTAATTTGTTGCTTTGAACATTATGAAAAAAAGAGAGGGAGAAATGTGGCTCCTTTGAACCGTCAGTAGTTTTTGTCAGTATCAGTCACACCAGACAGCTTGACCTGCACCAGCTCAGGTATTTCCAAGGATTTACTCTCCTGAGGGTCTTGCAGCCAAAACTGGTAGTTTTTTCCTACTTCATCTGTCTTGGAGATAATTTTGCATTGAGTTACTTCGAGTGCATTCACAGGAGCTCTGCTGGATTTGGGGTTTATTGGAGGGTTGATGTCAGAGTTAAAAAATGTTCCTGGGAGACAGTAAGATTTTTGGAATGTCCTGGTATCCTTGACTTTTCCCAAGCTGTCTGCTGGCATTACCTCATCAATCTGTGTTAGAGGGAATAGAAAACATGTTAAACAATACCTTGCATTAAAAGCCCTGTTATTAAATTAAAATAGAGTTCTATTTAACAGTCAGTAACTTCATTTTAATCAAATTCCACTTTGGACTTTCTTTGCCTGGGATCTTGCTCTTACACAGTGGGAAATATCTGAGCACAGAACCTGAAAAGAATGGACAAATTAAAACATATAAAAAACCTAGCCAGAAGGACGAGGTTGTGAGAGAAAGTCTGAGAATATTTGGTTTTATAAGCCAGGGAGAATGTCCTGCTAATTCTGTGACTTTTAGTGAAAAAGCAGAACTGATTCACGTGCAGACCTTGCTCGTGGCTCGGGAGCTTTGTTCGTCCCTGACAGAACACCAGGCTGGTTTGAGAGCACTCAGGGTAACGTGATCTTACACTTTTGTCTGGGGCTGCCTTGCAAACAGATCATAAAACACTCCCTGCATTAATTAAATAAAGGAGGGGAAACGTGGCAGGAAATAAAGAAGCTGTTCACAGAAAATTTTAAATTTCTTGGAGTTTTTTGGTGGTTGCTGGAGCACAGGAGATGGACAGGAGGTGGGTGGTGGCAGCAGACCTTGCTGGGGGGAGCAGGGGGTGCTGGCACCTCCTGGGCTGGGGGTTCTGTCCTGCTGGGCCAGCCCTGGGCTGGGGGGCTCTGAGGCTGCCCAGGTGCTGGCAGAGATCCTGTGCTCTGCTCCGCTCCATCCCTGACCCTCCCGTAGGTGCCCTCTGGTCTCCTGTTGGATTTACTCCTCACCCGTGTAAAGCACTTGGAAGCTGCTTTTAGGCCAAGCCCAGCCCATTTCAAATATTTAATTATTGTGTGTTGTGGGTTTTGCTTTGGCTCTTCAGTCTTTGCTTTTGGGTTTGTTTTTTACCTACGGCTGCAGGGCTGGTTGTGCAGTCACACCGAGCAAAGTGCTTTTGGGCACGGTGATGTTTTCCTGGAAGTGGCAGCTTTAAATGTGGATTAAGAATTCCCAGAAAACTACTAAAGAAATAATTCTCAAAGCACAAGCCATCCACAAAACTGTTGCCATCCATTCTGGTTAAATGTTCAGAAAGAAAAAAAAAATTAATTTTTTTTTTAATTCATCCTGCTCCGTTGGTGTTTTGTGAACTCCAGAACTGCAGCAGACACAGAGACCTCTCATGGCCGTGTTCTGTTGCATGTGCCCTTCACCTCATGAACTCATTTGGAGTTTAGGTGCAGCGAAACCCATCTAAGCACTCTGCCACTTCCATGGGGTTTGACCCTCAAAGTGTAATTCAGCAAGCTCTGGAGCCCTGCCCAACGTGTCCATGCTCCCAAAGGGTCCTTACCCTGTCCGAGGGACACCTTTCCCAGCTCTGCAGCCCACTGGGAATGGTGCTCGTCTGAGAGAACAGCAGGTTTTTGGTCACTGGCACTGGTGCCTGGACAAACCAGTTTGTTTCTTGTGCCATAAATCTTTGCCTCCAAGTTAATCTCAGTTGGTGCTGGGGAAGGAGCCTGTTCCTTCCCCACAGCGAGACCACGGTGACCAACGGGACTGGGAAGTTTGTTTAAGGATTGTGGGGGTTTTTTATCAAAAATCCTTTACAGTCCAGGTTTAGGTTATTTCTTCAGAGCACAAGTCAAGGAGGGATGAAGGGCTGCACCAGAAATCCATTGTCCTGGGGTGGGAAGGGCCCTGGGTTGGATTCCCTGGGTTTGGGAGCCGAGCACACCTTTGAAGTGCAAGCAGAACTCTCCTTACACAGGGCACTGGAGAGCAGAGCTGGGGCCAGGCAGGTCAGGGATGGTGCAGTTCCTGTTCCTGAAAGGATTGCTTTAACAGAATGTCCCAAGGGAAGAGCCCTGCAGGCCTGGGCTCAGGTGGGGAAAAACCGTGGGACCCCTCTGGCTGGGAGAGGGAGAGATTTCTGCCTCCACCTCCTGAAGGAAACGGAGCCTTTGAACCCCAAAGGTCTCTGCTGCTCCTGCCCACAAACCAGGTTCCTTTGGAGCAGTGGACAGCTCAGGCCACAGCGTGCTGAGGCCCAGGGGGTCTGGTGGCAGCTGGGGACGCTCCTGGTGTGGCTGGGAGGGCTCTCCCCGAGCCAGTTTTGGGCAGCCCCAGCTCCCAGGTTTCCCCAGGCGGGGGTCCAGCTTTCCCTAAGCGGGGGTCCAGGCCTGGGCAGCCCCAGCTCCAGGGCTGAGTCAGGCCCAGCCCAGTGAGTCACTGCAGGTCCTGCTGGTGGTGCAGCCTCGGGGAAATGGATGGTTTAAATACTGTGAGAATCTTTATCAGCACAGGAAATGACAGCTCATTAAAATACTAACCGTTGAGCCTGTTTAGATCACTGTCTGGAAAAAAATTAACCATTGAGGGCTCAGATAAGGTGGAGGAAGAAAGGTGCTCTGTTCAGACAGCACGTTATGAAAATGATCAGCTGCACTAGTTGTCCAGGGGCATAAAAATAGTCCCGCTGGGAGCTGCTTTGTCCGTGGTTTATGCAAGTCTGACTTGCCCACAAGTCAGATACCAGCACAGGGGTAAAGCCTCCGAGGCTGGGGTGGCTCAAAGAACCCAACTGGGTGCCTCTCCCTAAGGTTTCACTGCTTTGGACCTGCAGGAGGGACTTCCCTCCTGTTCTGGCAGGGGAAGGGAGAAATGGGCATTAATAAATACTGATAAATGGCTCCTGGGCAGAATGGCTTAGTGGTGTTGTGCCCAGTTGTTGGGAAGGTGAAAGCCTTTGCCCCTCTGGCCTGGCTGTCAGTGGTCTGGTTTGGATTAATTATTTTGAAGAATCAAAGGTGCAGGGAGGGAAAAGTCCAGCTCCTGCCTTTGGCACATCCTCCAGTGCCTCTTGTCTCTCGGTTCTGTGGCAGGAGAGAATCCCTGCTGGCTGCAGGAGGGCAGGGGCTGGGTGCCAACCCCCAGGCTGTTATTTTATTAGGATAAAATAAACCCCTCCACGCTCATCGCAGCTTGGGGCTGGGTTCCAGTGGCCCCCAGAGCCGGGCAGGGTGGCAGACTCAGGGATGCACCGAAGTTCTTATTTACATGTTTCATTTCCATCCGAATAAATGGAGTGTCAGAACAGCTCAGAGCTAATCAGCTGCTTCATCATCACTTGCTGGTCGAGCCTCTTATGAACTTTAATTAGCAGAGAAACCGCCGTGTGAACGTTCCCCCAACACGGCTCTGCAGTGGCGGCTCCTTTGTCTTGAAAACACTGGTGAATTCTAACGTTCCTCTGTGGAAAAGTGGGCAAAAAGTGGGCAAAAAGCCACGAGGGCTTTCACGAGGTGGGAACTCTCTCTCCTGAACGGGGCTCTGCTGGATTTTTAGTGAGATGTTGGTGCAGTGATACTGAAATGCAGCTTCTCAGAGAGCACTTGAGCATTAGCACAGCTTGGAATTAGTTCCCTGAGGGTTCCCGACCTCTCCAAGCACTGGGTAAGAGATTTCAGGAGCTCAAGAGCAACCTCTGCTCCTAAAGATCTTGTCAAAGAAATTATGCCTTTCAAAGTGCAAATATCATGATTAAATGGTATTAAATAAGTCTTTTTAATATTAGTGAAAATGCATTTGTCTGGAATATCAAATTCTTACTTTTTGTTAAGCTGGCACAGGGGAAAATACAGTTTTTCTCCCCTGGTTTTGGTGCTCCATCCTGTGAGAAAACTCCCTGGAGTTCCAAAGGTCCTGCTAAAAAGATGTAAATTCCCCCAAAATCTTTCCTCCCGTTTCCTGAGCAGGGACAGTCACTCCTGGAAAAGCAAATGAATAAATTGTCTGGTGTATTTTGAACACAGTTTTGCTGTAACTGGAACGGCAGTTTTAGGAGCCACAGCCAGGGACTTGGTGTCATCTCCAAACCGAGTCTCTGTGATGTGGTGGATGGGAAGGTTTGGTTTATTTCTTGGGATAAAAAGCTCTGGAATTTTTAATATGGATAGAAATCGTAGCTCTGAGTTAAAACCAATAAATTCACCTAATTCCAAGTCCCGGGCAGTAGTTCTGGAGACAGGCTCCAGCAGTTTCTCAGGGAATCAGAGTTCTCGTGGACGTTTGTATTTGGTATTAGAATGCGAGTCGTGGTTTTGACTGAAATGTTCTCATTTCAGTGAATTTAGGCTGTACAGAGGCTCGTGCCACTTTTTGGAAGTTTGTTCCCAGTTTCAGCTCCTTGGGAAAGATTTAATTTTAGCAGAGAATCAGAATTAATTAACCCAAAACCTGAGTTTCTAAAACTTCTCCTGAAATAAAATTTCTCCTGAACTGAATTTTTTCAGTGGGGGTTTTTTCCCTAAAAAAAGAAAAAAAATAATTTAAATTAAAAAAAGGCATTTTTTTTCCTGATTCTTCTGCTACTTTAGTAGGGACAAAGCACTCAGTGTTTGGAATGACGTTAAATGAGAACTGATTTTTAAGGCTTTTAAATTCTAAGGTTATGCCCATATTTGGATATCAGGTAACACGGATCTGGGGATTAAATGGTTTAATTTTGTCAAAAGAGCACAAGTAACCAGTACTGTCCTGCTGGAATGGGATTCCACTGTGGAGTCAGGATTTTCTGGATGTGCCTCTGCTTCATTTTACTCCTCGTTTAAATCTATGGACTTTTTATCAGTATTAAATTGCAGTCCAGTGCAGTACAGAAGTGCAGAATTTTAGAAGCCGAGGTGTTCGCATCCAGGCTCTTGCACTTCCTCAAAACAGCTGCAATGAAATTAAGGTCGTGCTCTTAATTCACAGTCATTGAATTAAGCTCGGAAAGGGGAAAAAAGAAAGATAAAAAATAAGATAAAACCTTTGAATGCCGGTGTTGATGCCCCAGGAGCTGTTCAGGTCTCTGCACTTGGGCTCTATTATGGCTTTGCTCTGGGTTTAGTGCTGACTTAGGACCGACTTGGTTCAGGTTTCAGCAGAACCGAGTCGTGTGAACCCCCTCTGTTAATGATCCACCTCCCGTCACTTCAGCATAAAGCGCGAGCTCGCAGCGCTCCTCGGGCTCCCGAGGTGGGCAGGGGACACAAACCTCCCCAGAGAGAGCCGGGAGGGCAGAGGGCACCCTCTGCACCTCGGGGGAAGGGACCGGGGGGGCTCCTGTGCCCTCCCCGAAGGGTTCCCAGCCCGGCGGGATCAGCCAAGGGGGAACCGGGACGGAAATGGGCCTTTTCTGGGAAATGTGCTCCGAACACTCGCTCCGAGGGGAGTGCGCCGAGTGCGCAGGACGGGGCACTTTGTTTCTTCGCTCCGGGCCTCTTCTGAAATCCCTAAAATTAGAAAGAGCTTATTTTTTAATCAGGCTTTGGCCCGGAAAGGGAATGTCGTGTCACATCGGGAGAGCGAGGGAAGTAACTGGCGAGATGCAGAGATGCACAAGGGGTTGTTCCACTGAACCCAAACAAGCACCAAAATCCAGGGCACTTTTTAAATGTAGGAGGCCACACTGATTTCTTTAAAATTAAAAAAATTGAAAATCTCCATTCTCTTTGAAATTCCAGAGTGGTGTTTGTCAGTAACGGAGCCGGGAGTGGTGGTGGATGTTCGTGGATCCAGCCTCGGGATCCTTGGGATTGTGTGTGTGTTCTCACACAGCTCAGGCAGTGTTGGTCCTCGTGATAATTTATTCAGTGTATTATTTGAATTTGGGGTTTTTTTTAAGGGTTGTGACCTTTATTAAAGGTGTTTGGATCTTGGGGCAAGTAGCAGTGTGGATGGATGTAAGGAAAGAGCTGCCTGGATGGGTTTCATGGAAGCCTGGCCAGTGGAATTTGAGGGGTCAGAGGGTGCCCAGCATTCCCACCTTCACCCCGAGAGGATCCCAGTGCCCACCTTCCCCCTGCGGAGGTGGGAGAGGATCCCCAGTGCCCACCTTCCCCCTGCGGAGGTGGGAGAGGGTCCCCGGTGCCCAGGGGGGCTCCCTACAGCGCAGGGCGCTCAGCCTGGCCCCGCCGTGCCCGCCGGGCGCGGGGCAGGGCTGGGAGCCCTCTTTGTTCCTTTGTTAGTGCCTGCCCGGGGGAGGCGCCGCAGGATTTGCTCACGCGTTCTTTTGGGAAGGGATGACGCACAGATTGTCCTAATAAGGACTTGCCTGGAGAAGGGGCCGTCTCCTCGCGGGGAAGGGGCAAGTCATAGGGCGAGCAGTTTCTTTTTTAACCGGGGGATGACACAAGCACAAGTCATTTCCTTATTAATCGGTTCAAACCAGTTCTTACAGGAACCGCTGGTGATAAATGTGGGACTTCTCCGAAGTCATTCATTTGCCTCCCAGCTCTGCCCCGGCGCGCAGCTCCTTCTCCTCCGCTGCCTCCGAGGACATGCTCCAGCCCCGCTCCCTCCCCGGCGCTCTGCCGCTCACAGGGACTGCTCTTTTTAAGCACTTTTTGGGCACACGGGGAAATATGTCCCTGCCGAAGTATCAGATCAAAAGATAACATTTATTTCGTGGTTTTCTGTTCTCTCGAGTAGCTTCAAGTTCCCTTCTGAGCTGTAGCTCAGCCTGAACTTTGCTCTGATTAGGTGAAGTGGTAAGTTTTAAAAAAAACCCAACCCAATGGTTTTTTTTCTTTTTTTTTTTTCCCCTCTCCTATTTTGTCTTGTTCTCTGGGATGAACTTTCCATCAGTGCTATTCCAAGTATAGGTCCTTCTCTTCAGAAGCCATTTCAAGAATATCTGGAAGCTCAGAGGATAAAACTCCACCACAAGTCGGACAGTGGCGTTCCACAGGTAAGAACCTCTGCCCTCCCTGCCTGGCTTTTACTCGCCTCTGGTGCCAGGATCTGCACTGACCCGGGGGACAGATAAAAATCGCTCTTTAAAATCACCCTGGGAATTAAAAACGACTCTGTAATTGATTTAAAAATTATTCTGTAATTGCTTGAAGCTGCATTTTCAGCCCTTTCGAGAATAAGCGAAAGAATAAAGCCAGACCAGTGGCATGTCTCTCTGCATTAGCTGCCTGCTTGGGAAGGGAGATTTAGGGAGGAAAGCGTTGCATTTCCGCGTGCAGTGGTAACAAACTGCAGCATCGGTGCTTCGGGAGCCGGCAGGGTGTGTGGCTTAGTGCACAGCAGGAGAAACAGAATCCGCAGCCTTTAGTGGTTGAGAGGGACAGAAACTGCAGTGCTTAGAGCAGGGGCACGGCGCAGAAACTTCCTTTAGTACCAAAAAAGCATTTAAAAAGTATTCTAAAAAAAGTTACCCTGAGTTTGCAGTGGGACAGAGCGACTTTGACACGAAAGCCCGTGGGATATTGAGGCCTTTTTATATAAAATCCGTGGGTCTGACTCGGATGTCACGTGCAATACTCGTAGCTCCTGTAAATGCTCCTGTGCCCGTCTCTTAGCACGAGGGAGGCTCGGGGGGACCGGGCCGGAGTGGCTGAACTGCAGATCCCTCCCGCGGGAAGGGATTGCTGGGCAGCGCTTTGCTGCCCTCCTTTGACAAGGATACGAGCTCAGGGCTGCCAGGAAAAGCGCTGCGAGCGGGAGCGGCCGGGTCACTGGAGCCTCCAGTGACACCAGAGCACTCGGATGCCAGCGGGAAGGTGACACAGAATGGGCAGCTCAGGGAAAAAACCCTCGTTAACCAGCGACCTTCTTGTTTGCTTTGCAAGGGACACGACAGGCAGTGACAGTCAGGGCTTGCTAATTCCGACCTCTCCGGGTCGTGAGCGGAGACCAAACAAGGCCGGGAATAATAAATCGCTGGGAAGGAGCAGGGATCCGCCAGGGCGCTTGGCAAAGCCTCCTGCATTGTCTTTGCAGGGCCTAGAGGCAGCTTTGCAGAGGGACCTGCAGCAATCCCGCTGCCTCGCGCTTGGTTCCTGTCCTGGATTCCATCAGTGACATGAGAAATGGTCGGGCTCTCCCCTTGCACCCAGCGGGTGGAGAGTTCTCCACTGTCTGGCCGCTCATCTCCACCTTCCTCCTTCTGTTTTGTCTCCTCAGGGGGAGAACTGGCTCTCCTGGATGTTTGAGAAGCTGGTGATTGTCATGGTTTGTTACTTTATCTTATCCATTATCAACTCCATGGCCCAGAGCTACGCCAAGCGGCTGCAGCAGAAGATGTACTCTGAGGAGAAAACCAAATGAGCTCCCCAAACCCCCCAGAGGGTCCTGGCAGACCCCAGAAATGACACAGTTTTTCACGTGGTTAAAAATCGGCATTATTCAAAGCGGGGGAAAACTTTTTAACATCCGTTTTCAACTATAACAAGTTTTTATTTGATTTTTGAAAGTGATTTGGATATTAGAGCAAAGGTTTCATTGACAAGCTTGTAAATGTTAAGGTAAGGTGTAAATGCTTCACGAGGCTGGGTTGTATTGTAGGGGATGGACAATGGGATGTTAAATGGGCTTTAACACAAATGTTGTCCATCCAAATTACTTCCAAAATGGATGATTTAATAACTCTCCATTTCCTGGGTTAACTGCACACTGACCCGAGGGTGACTCCTCATTTTGAAGGGTGGCTGTTTTGCTTTTTCCGTAACTTTGCAGCCCATCACGGTGTAAATAACTGAGTACAGACTGGGTACAGACTGTTGCATGTCCCTCATGGCAAGGCTGTTCCGGCTCGGTTTCCCGTGTCCCATTCATTGCACGTTGGAAAAGCCACCCCCTCCAACTCCATGATGTTATCAGAGGTGATTGATGTCAAATGCTGAAGCCGACATTTTTTATTCTGTATATTTAGAATGAAGTTAAGATAAAACTTTATAAAGTCATCTTTGATCATTCCAGAATTTCTTGTGTCAGTCTTTTTAAGCTGTTTCTTTTCCTCTCTGCTTTTGGATGCTCAGTTTCTTTCTGAAGCCTTAATCCCAGGAGTTGCATGTTTGCTCACCTTTCCTGCACTGATGGTGCTGAAAACCTTCGGTCTTTTTTCTTCTTCTTTTTTCTGTTCTTTTTCTTTCTTTTTTTCTGTTTTCTTAAGAGCTTCTTACTTAGCAGAGGAAATAGGGAGGCCATCCCTGGCTTGGAGCAGAGAGTTCAAATAGGCAGGTTAGGCTGTGAACAGTATTTATTCTGCTCAGGTGTTTGCCCCCGATCCCAGAATTGTGGGCACTGGAGGAGAGAGGGGGAAGAGTTAAGATTCCGGCTTGAAAGCAGATTTGATGCCCAGAACAGAACTTTGAAGAACCTTATGCTTTTCAAGTCAGGCGTTTTTGAAACCTTGTTGTGAATCAGTGTGTGTGTCGGTTCCGATGTCCGGGGGCAGAACTAACATTAAAGTGGCTCTTTCCCTCTTTGGTGCTCCAATCGTTGTGGCTGTTGGGTTTGTTCCTGCCCTGGGGTAAGTAGTGGTGGGTGGCACAGAGCGGGCAGGGCCGAGGGGTGTGCTGTCCCATGCTGCCGTCCCCACCATCCTGTCGGATAGCTTATCAGACTGATGTTGACTGTTGGATCTCATGGCAACAACAGTCGGTAGGCTGTCTGACATTTTGGTATCTCTCATCTGAGCCTTCCCTCCTCCACCTCCAGCTGCCCATTGAGCGGCAGCAGCTCCTCCCTCTCACCGCTGCCCCTTCTGCATCACAAACGTCCTCCAGGGCCTGGCTCAGTTGCGTGTGAGGTTTGTACCCTCTTCCTCTTGTTTGCTGCCGAGAGAACTTGGAACGCTGCTCTGAATAAGAGGGGAGGTTTGCATACGGGCTGCTCTGACAGAGCTCTGAGCAGAGATCTGAATATCTGGAGCTCTGAGTGCCTGGAGGTGGGACAAGGTAATTAAAAGCACAAAGGTCATCCATGTGCTCCGGGTGATTTTTTAAAGGTGAACGCTATTACATTTTTCACTTCTTTTTTTTTAAATCTTTTCACTTTTTGGCCTAAATAAGGTCTTTGAAAATCACAGAGGTCTTCTAATACAATGCACATTCCAAAAATCACAGCTCTGTTTGGTGCCTCGCTTTCATGAAGCTGTTAAAACCTGCAGTGTGGCACTTTGTCAGCTCAGCAGCCCAGAGCAGGGTGTTCCATTCCCTTCAGGACACTCGGGCACTGACAGCCCTTTGCTGCTCTCCCCAGGCCTGGGGGCAGCTTTTTTGGCCCTCAAACCTGCTGTTCACCTGAGAGGCACAGTTACTTTCCTCTCTCAGCTCTGGTGCTGTCCTGAAGCCCCCGGTGGCAGTGGATCTCATATTTACCTGTGTGCCCTCAGGATGAAATGAGGAGACTGTAACAACAGCTAAAAAGGGGAAAAAACCCCTCTTCCTAGAGCCTGAGCCAAGAAACTGCACCTTTAGAGGTCTCCTTAAAATTCTGCCTCTTGGCTGCTGGAAAATCCCTAGAAAAACTGAGCTTTCTCCCACTTTTGGTTCAATGTGTTTACATACATATAGTGTGAAATATATAAATCTGTTGTTCTTCAGCTCGTGTGCCATGTGTCCATTCCAATAAGCTCTGCTGTTATCTTGAAGCTTTCTAACAGTATTTAAAGAAGGAACTGATCTTCTACCTGCTCCTGCCTGTTCAGCTGCTGGGAGATAAGACTTGGTAAAAGGTAAAAAAAATAAATCATAGAAATGGAAGTAAACCTAATGAGATTTGCAAATGGATAGTTTTATGTTTGCTTAAATAAACAAAGAAATAACTGTTGCCCAGTGTTTATTTCAGCTGGATTGTTTCCATTGCGTATCTTGAACTCGGCTGGTAGCGCTGTGACGTGTTGTGCCAAACATTCTGCAGTGAGTGGGATGGAGAAGGTCCATCTGCAGTTGCCTTTTGGGGCTCCAGAGGCTTGGAGTCTTTAGCACTTCACCTGAAACACATGGATTTATTGCCCCTCGTCCCCAGTTTCCCTCTGTTGTACATATCTGCAGCTGGGCACTGGAAGCAGTCAGTCATCTCTAGCGTGTCAGGGACAAATCCAAAGGGAGCTCTTGCAAGAGAAACAGTCCTGGCACAGATCACTGTTTTGAGCTGCTGGCTCAGTTTAGGCACTGAATAAAGTATCTTGCTTTTCTTCCTGGGAGTTACTGAAAGTCGCAGGGAAGTAACAGTCCTTGTAACAGCAATTACTGGTTAAACATCAGAGGTGACTGTGATGTGCTGGAGGTTTCTCAGGCTCATTATCTGTGGGACCTGGCCGAGCCTCTTGCTTTCCTGAGAGGAAAATAGGAAGCAATTCAGAGCAGCCCATCAGAGCTGAGGTCAGCTCAGACTCTGAATTCTCCTTGTTTTCCTGCCTGCCCTGGGGACTGTTCCTGCCCAGAGGTGCTCTCTGGGGGCAGTGGAAGATGCCAGAGCTGACCTGCCCCTCTCCTGCAGCCCCCCGAGAGCCCGTGGCAGGTCAGACCCTCCAGCTCCACACTTCCCTCAGCTCCATGAGAACAGTCAGGAAACCTCCTGCCCCCTGTCTCTGGAGTTCCTTCCCTCCATCCCCATGTCATGCTGTGTTTCTGCTGAAGCAGCTCCCTCTGAACTCCCCCAGCTGCCTGTTCCTGCTAAAAGATACTTGTCATTGACACATGACAGGGGCTTGATGCTGTTCCAGAAAGGCCTTCCCTGCTGTGCTTTTGGGTTTCAGTACCTGATTTGTCAGAATCAGCCTCCCTCTCACTGCAGGCACAGCCACTGGGGACGTTTCACTGATTATCAAGCACAAATATAAATATTACTGAACAAAATTGATTGCAGGTGTAAGGATAAGTGGGGTTCAGGGTGTTCCTTGGAGGTGAAAGTAATCTGTTTTCTTTGGAGCACATGGTTAAAAAATACTTTGTAATCAGCAGTTAAGAGGCTGAATGTAATTATAGATAAGGTAATTGAGATGGCTCTTCTGAGATTTAAAATTCTATGGGTTTATCTTGTAAATTTGGGGTGGTTTTGTTTTGTTTTTTTTTTTAAGGGGAAGAAGAAAAAGCAGTACTTCACCCAGCTTGCAGCACTGGTGGTGTGTGTGAGTGGGAGGGAGTCCTGCTGGGCTGGGCAGGTGAGGCTGCAGGGCTGGAGCGTGGCTGAACCTGGGGAAGCAGGGAGTGAAGCAATTGCCTTCCTCTGATGCCTTCAGAGACCGAGGGCAAATATTTGCATATGCTCTTGCAAACCCCCTTTGAGAAGGATCGTACTGAAAAACTGTGAGCCTGCTGTGACTGTGCTAATTGAAGTGCCTCACTGAGGGCACGAAATGCTGGCATTTCTTTCTTTCTCCATTTCACTTGCTTGCTGAGGTATCCTCTGCTCTCATGAAAGGCAGCAAAACAATGTTTTGGCAGAGGTTGGAAGGGAGAGGCTGGAACAGCCTGGGCCAGTTGTCAGGAGAGGGAAAGGAACTCAAACTGTCACTGGTGTTATGTCACCTCCCAGGTACAAGCAAACAGCAAGGGCCCAGAAACGTGTCAGGAGTTCAGAAAAAGGGTATCTTGGTCAAAAAAGCTCCCTATTGCCTGTGCTGTTTAAAGTGAAGGGGGTGTTGAGGTTATTCAGCTCATTCACTGCTAGTGGTGCCCAGGTGTGGTAACACAGAGGTGCAGGTGTAACCTGTGCAATGGGCCAGGCTTGGGGCTCGTTTGCTTTAGCACTGCCCCTGATCGTGCTGAGGGGGTTTATTATTGTTGTTTTCCATGGGATGATTCAAAGAGCCTTGACTGCATTAGCACTAAAGCAAAGGTCACCTTTCTTTGAGCCCTGCTCAGATAGGGGTAAGTGTGTGGCTCCTGCATGTTCCCAGGCAGGCACTCCCAGCTCATTGTTCCTCTGCCTCTCCAGGAAGCTTAGCTGAGCTCCCTGGCTCCTGTTCCCTGGAGAAAGGCAGGAGGCAGGGCTGGCACACGGGGCATTGGTCCCTGCTGATAAGGGCCCCTTGCATGGGCTCCCCTGGCCCCGGGGAAAGGGGCAGTCTCTGGGGAGGGCTGGGCTGTGCCTGCAGCAGGGGCTGCCCGGGGAAGGGCTCCGAGCTTCACACACGGGGTTTAAGGCACAGTTCCTTGGGTTTGGTGCCAGTTCTGGGAGCTGCACTGACGTGTTCAGTGTGAGCCTGGCTGAACGTGAGATTGTGACCAGCCTCACATCAACCTGTGGGTTGTCAGCTCTTCCCTTACTGGGGGAGCAGCTGATCTGGCATTCCAGGTGCAGAGCCCTCCCACTGGAAGGTGGCATCGCTCTGGCTGAAGGTGAGTGGGCCCCCTTTAAGAAATTCCCAAGAGATCCAATGCATTTCCCACAGCTTGTTCTACCCACGTGCAGTGACCTCGTGGTGCCTCTGTTTTCCTTCCCCTGTCAGGAAATAACCTGGCAGTTCTGCTGCAGAAGCTGCTGTTGATTAAAACACATAAATACCCTGTTCGAGGCTCACACTTAACGTGTAGGAGCTGTGAGCGTTGAGGGACTGTGGCTTTCCTGAGGTTGCCCTTTCCAGCTGGGGAGCGAAAAAGCAGGTTTGTGTGCGCATTTGTCTGTCTCTGAAACAAACTGGAACTGCAAACAGAGAAAACACATTTCGATTTACAACATTATACAGATCTTGCCGTTTTCACAAAACCTCTCTGGTCTGGTTAGAAACCACACTGCTCTCGGTGCCTCTTCCTGCAGCTGTTTTCTTGGGAGCTGGAAGATGTAGGATATTTTCACAACAACAGATTCCATTTCTCAGATTCCTTGATTTGTAGGTCTCTGGTTAGCCCAGCTGAGCTCTTGTGACATACAGTCACATGCAGCCCTGTGTGTTGTGCAAGAGTCTAGGTGGGGAGCAGTGAGAAAGACACTTCTAGGATGCCTGAAGCTGGTAGTTGAGTCCAAAGTAATGGATACCAAAAACCCCATTCAAAGCAGTTGTTTCTGCTGCATGTGTGCTAGTGCAATGGGTGATTTTAATGCTGTTGCCTCCCTTAATTTGTGTGCAAACCTGTTTGTGCACAGCCACCGTGTGGCAAAGGCACTGCAGGGGCTGGAACCTGCCTGGGAGGAGGCAGGGGCTGCTGGGAGGGGTGAGACCATTCCTGTCCTTTGGCCACAGATTTCAGCTGTGGCTCAGAGGTGTCCAGATCAGTGAGGAAGGAAGGGGTTTCAGTGTTGTTTGGCAGAGCCTGAGAGTCCTTGGCTGGAACTCCCTGGTGTCTCCTCCCTGGAGCTCTCCCTGCCCTTGGTATGTAGCGACTTTTGGGTAAGTCCAGGCCTGTTGACTGAAGTTTTGCTCAGCTTGCTCAGGACCCCACGTGTTCAGGTTTCCTTTCTAATGTCACCAAGGAACGAGCTGTCCTTCCACAGCACACACCAGAGTTGTGTCTGTTTTTATCTAAGGATGCTCAGTGAAAACACTGGGTTTGTGGAGAGGCCTGATTAAATCTTTGTGGAGGAAAATAACGTGAAACCCTGAATTGGTGGCTGGTAGGGAGGGAATGGAAGCTTTCTTCTTGGGACAAACAGATTTAATTGGATATTTGTTCATTGGTTGCAGAATTTATGTTTCTTTAACAGTTTAACCACTTGCATTAATTAGGTCTCTTCCCCAAAATTCAGTGCAGAAGGGAGAAATGTCCACCTTCAAGCAATTACATAAATACAGCTGCTGGCTTGGATGACTCACAGCCAGGTAATGCTACAGGCTGAGGTTGCCCCAGGTGGGTGGGGAGGAAATTCCCCAGCGTTCTGTTGGCAGGTGGGCAGGAGGGCCTGGCAGGCAGCACTTCCCTGGAAATGTGTGTCCCTGGGCCCAGGGCCACTGGGAGCCACGTGGAGCAGTGCCAGCTGTGGAGCAGTGCCAGCTCTGCCCACCCTCCCCCAGCGTGTCCCAGGGAGCAGCTCGGGCCAACCAAGCACCCTCTGGATTTTATCCCCCTGCAGGCTGTGGCATGGGGCTGTTTTCCATGTGGCTCCTGGGCAGTGCTGTCCTGACAGGGTGCTGTAAATGATCTGCTACGTGCTGGAGGCTGCTGGGCTGAAGTTCCAATGTAGTTGTGCCACCTGAGCACAGTGACACCGTTCTCAGGCACCTCCAGGGTTATTTCTGTGAGCCTTGGACAAACCCAGCCCTGGCCGTGGAACCAAGTCTGTCCGGTGATCTGGATGGCACAGCACACCCATTTCAGTGCACACACCTCTGAGAGGGGCTTTGCTTCTCATCACACACCCCAAAAGCTCAAGGAATGTTTATTCTGCCTTTTTTTTGGTTTAACCAGTGGCTTAGTTTAGTTAGTTTCTCTACTTACTACTCTGACGTTTAAAATAGGAATTTTGACCCAGAGACCAGCCTCATTTTACTTGTTGTTTTTTTAATTTTATGGTGTTAATTTATGTGTTTTAAAAATGTTGGGTTTAAGACTAACAGGTGAGAAGGTTTCTAGCACCTGATTCACACAGATAAGCACAGAGGCCTGTGCCTGTCCTAGAAGTCACAGTTCGGAACCTCCCGTATGAACATGGGGTTAAGGTTTACGTTTCTTCCATGATCTTCATCATGGGACATATTTACTCTAAAAATATTGCCTCTACGTTTCCTAAGGAGCAGAAGCAGCTTCACTAATCCCCGAGGCCGTTTGCACCTTGTCCTGTGTGCTCCCTGTGGCTGGCAGGGACGTTGGTTTGCACATTTGCAGCTGCTGGGAAGGGGGAATGAAACTGTGCTGAAGGAAAGGGTTAATGAACAGGTTATGTTGAGTTTTTTGGAAAGGGTTACCGGAGAGGCTGTGCTGAGTTTTTGGAAGGGGTTAATGGGCAGGTTGTGCTGATTCAGGCCGCGGGTGGGTGACTCACCTCCCCACCCGCGGAGGGGAAGTGCCCGTCTGGAGGGACGGGATTCACACAATGGGAGCTCAGAAGCGCCCATTGTGAGCGGCAGTTGCACTGAAAGAGCCGGAAAGGCTCCACGGTTAAAACTGAGGATTATCAGCCCCGCATGCAGGCGGGTTCAAAGCCGGCTGTGCTGCCGGAGCGTGGGCAGAGGTGGGGTAGGAAGCAGAGGCGGGAGGCTGGAGCAGGAACGGGGAAAGCCGTGTCTGGGCTGCCCGTGAGAGCAGTGGGGGAAAGAAAGGCAGCAGCTCCGTCCCCTTCGGGAGGTTCTGTACGGAATTGGATCCACGAGCCCCTTCCCTGGTGACTCTGGTGCAGTTTTTAAAGCGGTGTCCTGCAAAACTCACATTTCTTTAAAGTGCACTTGGGCATCTGAGAGTGTTTCCTCTTGGGTGTTTGGTCTCTCACTTCATAATATTTTTCCAGACTACATTTACTAGCATATGCAGGAGGAAGTGAATTATTCATTCCATATCCTTTTGTACCTTAATGTTCCCCAGTAGTGTATCAGCTGATAATTTGAATATAACTTCCTGCTTTCATATTGACAAATTCCTGGTTGTGTGGGAACCATAGTTTTTTTTTTCCCCCTTATATATTTACCCCAAGTTCCATCCTTCCTGTACTGGTAGTGAGTCTAACCTTAAAAGCACCAATACATCCAAATAAATGGTATCTATAAATACATTAACTACTGTCACTTGCCAGTTACTGTATTTCAAGTATTTTAGGTTATTGAAGCTTTTTGTTTCTGAGTTGGATTTTGTTTTGTGAGTTTGGTTTGTTTGGGGGTTTTTTGCTAAATAAAAGTTCTCCTATTCATGGAATGCCTTCGGCAGTTGGAGTCCTTGAATCAGCTTCCAAGTGAGCTGCACCTGTCCATCCCACAAACAATGGAGAGGTTTGCTGCATTGTTCTGGGTTTATGGACATCCTGTGGGGACTTTGCCTAAACCCAGCAAGGTCAAGGCCGCTGACTCTGTTGTTCCTGTCTCTGAGCCCTTGGCTTGTGCTGACCTTTGATCCACCTCATTAACTTTAATTGCTAATGAAATAAGGGCCCTCTTCCAGGTTCTGACTATTTACATGATTAATTTTATCAATAAAATAGAAAATTACTGCTCTACCTGCTAATAGAATTGCAGATGATGAATATTTGATACCAGCCATTCACTTCCTGCCACTTTGACCCTCTGCACATCCTGGGGAAAAAACCAGAGGAATCCCGTCGTAGATCAAAAAATGAAGGCTGAGTTTGGGAAAGGGTGTGAGAATTTGAGGATTGAGGTCAGCACTGAAAAACACTCACAGGAAGAAGCCTAAAACAATTCCTGTCAGCCTCTTTTCCAGAGCAATGAAAGGGATTAGAACACTTAATGTAACACCTACACTTTGTTTTCACCTCCCTTTTTTTAACAGTTTTGAGGAGTCTGTGTTGATGGTCATGATCTTCTGTTGTTGCTTTGCAAAACTTTCCCCCATGGACGGAGGAGTGTTTTCCCTGAATCCTAACTGGGAACAAGTCCTTCCAGAGGAGTCCTTGATTAGCAGTGGTGAACCTGCTGGTCTGGCCGTGTCTGTGAGCTGCAGAATCTTTCCTCTGTTTTCATGTAAGTGCAGATTAAATAAGGACATCTTTCATTTTGCTTTGGGGCTGTGCAGCTCAGCTGTGTGCTGTTTCCTGACATGGCACAAATTCTGCCATGCAGCTTAAACAAAGCCCTCAAATTTCACCTGCTCTATTAGCTGGCAATACCATAGGCTATAAATGATAAATATGGGGCTGTGCTATTCAGAGGTGCACTAAACACCTGCTGTATTTGCTTCATGCTCAGAATTATGAATGCACAGAGATAACAGGAGGTTATTTCTGCAATAAAGTTACTCATTGATTCAGCAGAACTATAACCCTTTGCTCTCTTCCTTGTTTCTCAGAGGACTTATCTGTCCTTAGCTTTTTGAAGATCTCATTTACCTGTTCTGTGAACAGTGAGGAAGAGTGTGCATTCCTGGGACTTGGCCGTTTTTTCCAGGCATGGCGTTACCTATTTCTGATCTGGAAATTCTTCCTCTGGGCTCTGTTGAAAACACCAGGGAAAATGCAGTGTGTGTTGCTGAACATCCTGTGCCTTCTGGAGGAGGGAGGAGCTCACCATGGTCTCCTTTCCTGACCCTTTGTTCCTTGCAGACTTGAATGGCCTGTGCTGTTTGTCTGAACTGCTGGTGCAATCTGTCCTCCAGTTTCTTCTGTGAAAACACCCAAATTGGACAATGGTTGAAAGTGATGAAAACACCCCCTGGAATCCCTCTTAACCAGAGCAGTCCCCAGCTCTGAGCTGCCATTTGCAGTTAAAGGCTGGCATGACCTGGCACCGAAACCTGAAGGGACACTCTGAAATGTGTCCACTTGCTGAGGGGAACATCCTTGAGACTGAGCTTTTTAACTTTTTCATTTTTTGGCATGTGGGATTGTTTCTATGGGAGATAAGTGTGCCGTGGGGGGAGGAATGGCCAGAATTCCCCCTACCAGTAAATGGATTGCTCCCAGAGGCAGAAGGAAGGTCAGCAATACAACAGAATCCTTCCTTCTGGGCTCTTGGATTCCTTAAGCCTTCTGTGTGTGCCTTCCCAAGGGATTCAATCCCTTCCTCCTCCCCGGCTGGGGCAGCTGCAGCTTCCAGGGCACCACCTTGTGGCCGTGGTAAAACTTGTGCAAAAACCAGACAACTCCTTAAACTGACTTTTGAAAATTTAAAATATATTAAATATAATATTGCTATATTCTATTCTATTGGAAATCTACCAGCCATCTTCCTCCCAAGTATGTTTAAATAAATAACAAACTCATTGACTTCTAACACAGAGGAAGAAGAGCAGGAATTGTTTTGCTTAAACATATGGTTTGTGTATAACAAAGAGCCAAGAGCTCTGCTGTGCTGTAGGGATTTGTTTTCCCAAGTGGCAGGCACAGGGAAATGGTCAGAAGGGATAAATCAAATGTAACCTCTAATATAGCTTGAGGATGACAGGAAAATGAAGAACTTTATATTTCTCTTAAAACATGGTTCAAAACTTCTGCTGTTTTGTCAAAGTTAAGGTCCATAAAATAGAACTTAAGGACCAGGTGCCACACTGTTGTGCCTTGATGGACACCCAAACGGAGCTTGGATTAATAATTGCTTTTTATCAATATTGAATCATTCTTTGGGCAAAGTGTTATAATGGAAATTTGAACCTGGAGGATTAGGAATGCCTTGCTGTTGCAGTCACTCATTAGTCCATGGTAGTTTATATTAAAGTGCAAAAATTATGTTTAAAGATGTAGCTACAGTATATAGCAAGTGTGTTGAAAAATAGGTATTTATTAGCTATATTAAATAAGCATTATACCTGCCCATATGAACATAGTGCAGATTCAGTTCTTGCTGTTCTAACACGGACACTCTGCTTGCAGGACTGGAAAACAGCTCCAGCCCAGTCATTTCCACACTTCAGGAAGCTGGTGGAAGGTTTTCCAGTGCTCTCTTTCAGGCCATTTGAAAACAAGTAACATCAAAGAGTGGTGTAACTGGAGATAACCTGTTCCAGGGTTGTGAAGCTGTCCAGGAAATCTTCTTCTTCAATTCCAAATTTGGTGTACTGGTGAATGTAAGCTCTGTGTGTTAGAATGGGTGAGACATTGCAAGTCAGTGCAGAATCTGCCACATGGAATCAGAGTGGACATTTACTGTGAGGGCCTCAAATCAAGATTGGTTTCTACCCAGTAACTCTACTGGTGAGTTTTTACTGTGCTCTCCTGAACTCATTTTGTAATTCCTACTTATCAGTAAGTCCTGACTCGTTTCTAATAGGTTTTATAGCTTTCTGTGTTGCTTAAGGAAACAGAATTGGAGCTGACAAAATTGGGCTACCTGGGAAATGAAGGGGAAGGGATTAATAGCCTTAATAACCACACAAATCCCCTAAATGCTGCTCCCTGAGCCAGGAAGCCTTTCCCAGGCCCGTGCAGCACGTCTGTGCACAATTTGGAAACTACACCATCAGTAAAAGAGCCTCTATGTGTTATTTTTAGAATGGTCAAGTTGGAATGCACTAATGCAGAGAGTTTTGGTACAGGCTGAGAGCCCTGGAATACGTGGTCTCGCTGATCCACAGCACTGGCTGTGTTCCTCACCCTGCCAGCATGTTTCAAGCAGGCAAATGTTCCACTGCAGTGTGGGAACAGCCTTCGTGCCCATTCCCCATTGCTTTGCTGAAGGAGAGAGCTGTGCTTACAGTGACTTTTCTCCCACTGAAGAGATTGGCAGTTCTCAGTGAAGGCTCAGCATAACTGTTTTCACTTACTTGGAAGCAAACATATTCCAAGCTTTTCCCACCACGCTGTCGAGAGGTTTCAGCAGGAACTGGCTATTGCTGACCAAAGAAGCAGACTTCTCATACTTGTTAAATGCTCTTGGTGTTTTCCGGGCATGAAAAGCATCCTGAGGGTTTAGCCATGATGTGTATAGTGAGGGATCCTGGAAACTTCCTGCACCAGAAATAAGACAGCCCTTTTGATCAGTGTAAAGCTACAAACTCCCACATCCTGATCCCACTAGTCCTGTGTGACCTAATCAAAGCCTGGGGGAAATCTGCAGAGTGGCCAGCCTGTAGGAAAGATTCCTTAGATTATCTAGGAGCACACTCTTGTGTCAGTACTGCATCTGCCAGCTATGCTCATCACTCCAGAAACACCTACATTTATTTTCAGCCAATAAAGCCAAGAGTTTCGTCAGATATACAGACTTCAGGCTCTTCCTCCTTCCTGCAGTGCTTCAGGAAACACAAAAAGTCTGCTGTAAATACAACAGCCCAAAGCAACTGGACAGCAAAATGTTTCTAGGGGGAATATTGACCTTAGCAGTGAAACGTGGCCTTGGGCTTTTTTCACTTTCATCAGCTGTGGTGGCAGAGCAAGCAGTGGGATGTGGAAGCAGAAGCCCTGAGGTGCTGGGCTGTCCCAGCTTACCTAAGTCCACGCTGTGCACATCCTTTCCTCGCAGGATAAGCAGGTTGGCGATGGAAGTGTTGAAGTGCAGTGCCTTGGCTGTGGAGTGGCTGGAGATGGAGGAGCGTGGAGGGGGTGGTCGTACTTGCCAGTCAATACCTGTGAGATTTGGGCAAAAGGGATAGAGAAGAAAGTTAGTGTTTTGTGAAATATGGATTTGGACTCGCTGGGGAGGCAGATGGGAACGATCACTGTGCCCCATACTGAGACCATACTGCACATTAATTAGGCAGCAATTACACAATTCCCAGAGAAAAGTGGTGCTAATCCAGCAGTATTTGTCTGGTAGTCACTTGTCTACCAGAGAAAAGGATGCCTGTTTCCATCCTTAGCAAGCTGCCAGCCCATTCCCTGCATTACTGGAAGCTATAACTGAATTCCCCACGTAAACGATATGGGAGAGCTAACATGACTTTTGTGAGCAGGTGTAAAAAGAAAAAGCAGAACTCGCTCCCCAGAGAATGTTCCAAATGAATTATGTAAATTAAGTGCACAGCCACACGCTGTTGGTTTGGTTTGCCTGTTTTCAATGGTTATAATTAACTGAGATGTCTGGAAGCAAAAGCAGGAGCTGTGGCAGCTGAAGGAATGGTTAAAGGAGCAGCTGGAGGCAAATTCCTGCTGAGGGCAGCAGCTCCTTTGGAACTGACTGAAGGGAGCTGCACGGAGCAGTCACGCTGTTTCATCTGTAGAAGCAAAGCTGCAGGTGAGTGCTCCCTACCTTCCTCCATTTTGGCGTTGGCAATGAGCATCTGCCTTAAGTGCTTGAGGAGCCCGGGCCAGCTGAAGGTGTTGTAGGCCAGGGAGTCTTCGGGCATCTGAGGTATGTTACGGAGAGCCAGCACCTTGAATTCAGGGTGTGGCACCAGCGCCTCCAGCAAGTCTCCTGAAGGAAGAAAATAACAGCTCTGCAGAGGGCAGCTCAGACAGGAGAGAGTGAGGAACGTGACAAGGATTCAGCAGTTTCAGACAAAGTAAGGCAGACTTGCTGTGTGTTACTGAGTTCTCTACAGGCATGTTAGTAGCTCCTATTTCACAACTGAGACTGGCCTCTCTTTATAGTCTGTCTCAAAATCTCAAGGACTGTGCACTGCTTGAGACATTGACTGAGAGATGTGAGAGTTTAACTTCCCAAGCAGTAGGGGTAACTTTCTCTGATTCCTTAAAGGTACAAACGCCAGGCTGCTGCTTGTGGCTCCCAAGCTGTCTGCTCGCCTGTTTTCTGCCTGAGCAAAGCACAAAACTTTGTTTCAGTTCATGCAAACTTCTCACCCAAAGTACCCTCCTGCACAAATTTCCTCTGCAATGTAAATAGGTACAAGGGTGTTTGTAATCACTTGAAAAAGGAGAAACAGGGTTCTGTTGGTAAAGAATGAAAACAGAAGCTGGGGGATTTATTTTTGGACTCTGCTAGAACACTGGAATTAAACTAGTCTTTTCCTGTGTTAGAACTTGGGATGTATCCAAATAATTGAGCAAGGGGACTGAAGAACTACAACTCCCACCTGACCTGCGCACAGGAAGGTGTGTGAATGCACATGGTTTGTACCTAGTGGGTTTCTGCTGTAGTCTGAGCCCCCTCCTGCTGGGTGAGTGGGCTGGAAAACACTCCCCAGCTGGTGTGCAATGACTTGGTTTACATCCCTGAAGGAGATCTGCTTGATATTCATCAGCTGAGCACAGATCTTGTGGATGACATCATTTTCATGGACAAGAAGGGCATCTGATGACTGGTACAGATGGGACAGAGTCAAAACAGAGTTGTAGTTTTGAACAATGACCTGGAACCAAACAAAAAGCAGCAACAAATGAGAGTCAAACTTAATCCCTTCCTAGTTTATAATCCCCTAGCTACTGCTGTTTCCTCAGTTATGATTTAGGATCGGAAGTGATTCATTTTCTTTGCCAAAGTGCAGAATGAGGTCAGGAGCTCAGAGCTTTTCCAGGGAAAGAGGGCAAGACCTGTGAAAATCACATTATCCATGTCTCTCCATACAAACAAGCTAAGACAAAATCTGTCTGGGAACCGATTGTACTGCTAAGATCCTACCAGGAGATTTCTAGTGAGTCAACAGAGCTTCTTGTGAAACTGCATCACTTCAGCATTGTAATTATCAGGATTTTTTGGGGTGAAATTACATGTACCAAATATTAGATGAACGAACTGTGTTATGTAGTCATTGAACTTTCCAAAAGTAAAATGTACCTATTTTCTTGTTTATTTCTGTGGTAGATATTTTGTCTAAAAGTAAATAGCAATTATAAATTCTCTATGAACTACCTAATTATATCTAGAAAGGCAACGTGACATTCACCTCACCAGTGCCATAGGGCCAGATGACGTGGTTTAGTATAAATGAGGTGGGAAAAGCATCTCTTAAGCACTGGGTGACAAAAGCCCCCAAGCCTGACCCTGTGCCCCCAGCCATGCTCATCGTGGTGAAGAATCCTCCCAGTCGGTCACACCTCTCTGCTTCTTTCTGCACCAGATTCATTATTGCTTCTTTGTGTCTGGGCCCGTGGACAGAGTAACTGTGGAGTAACAGTGACACAAGGCAGGTTACATCAGGAGAACAGCAGAAAGGTGAGGCTATTCATAAAGCTAACTTTTATTATTATGGTTATTTATATAACCTTGCATTGTCATCATTCTATCTGCAGTAAACAATCCTCAGCTGTGAGATTTATTTTGCAAAACAGCTGTTTATAAGCTGTCCTTGTTGTTTCGTATTCTTAAATGTATTCCCTCAATTCAAAACTTGTTTTCATTGCAAATGGGTGAGGCCCTGGCACAGGGTGCCCAGAGAAGCTGTGGCTGCCCCATCCCTGGAAGTGCCCAAGGCCAGGTTGGACGGGGCTTGGAACACCCTGGACTGGTGGAAGGTGTCTCTGCCTATGGCAGGGGGTGGAATTACATGGTCTTTAAGGTCCCTTCCAACCCAAACCACTCTGGGATTCTGATTCAAACACCAATTTCATCTTGCAAAAATCAGTTTAAAAGCTTCACCGCCAAAAATACATTTCTGCTTTAACTTGTGTCCTGCTCCATACTCAGCTGCACTCCTGGAGAGTGTAAGCAGCTCCTCAGCTCCCCTAGGGAAGCCTGGAACAGCTGTCCATACCCGTTGGCCCAGTTGTTCCCAGAGCCTTGCTTCTGACAGAAGTGTGAGTGCTCGTTGTACTTCCAGAAGCCAGACCTGGCAGCCATGGATAAGGTCTGGCTGATGACTTTGGGTTCCATGTCCACCAGCACAGCCCGGGCCACAAGTCCTGCATAGTGAGAAAAGCAGAGTTAAGAATAACGTGCCAATATGTGTATGGAAGATGGATGGACCTGCATGGATCCCATGTCCCAAGCTGTATTCCCACATTATCCAACCTATTAATGGCACAGAATGGGCAGGCACCAAAGGGATTTGGCCATGCCCATGTATTGTGCCAAAGACCACAAATGTTTCAGGAAAGAAGCCACTTAGTGTGTTTGATAATGTCCAATTTGCATACTCTGGGTCTTACTCTGTGATATGACCCATCCACAGCAGAAGATGCAGATGTTTGGAAGGAAGGACTATGAGCCCACATGAGCTGTTTCCAGCTGTGCCAGTGGCAGAGTGGCCCTGTGGCCTCAGAGCCCTCACTGCTCCCCTGGCTGTGGCAGTGTCAGGAGGGCACAGGGTGGTGACAGTCCTTCGAGGCTCAAGGTGAAACTCCCTCGTCAATTGAAGGTAAAAGACCTGCTTTGTTTCTGTGTCCCAAAACCAGACCCTAGGTGGGAAACAAGCCCTTTGAAGCTGTACCTCCAGATTCCTCCTCAGAGAAGAATCTCTCCCTGCAGGCATCCTGGTAGGATTGGTTCTCCCTCCTGGAGCACAGCCCGTGGCTGCCACGGAGGTCCCTGCACAGGCAGCTGAACACCTCGTGCCCAACCTGGTTCCCACACTGCCCCAGCTGCACTGTGACTATGGACATCCTCCTTCACTTGGCACTCAAGCCTGCAAAAGAAATTGTGTCTTTAGTAAGTGGAAAACACAGGGGGGAAATAGTTCTGACAAGTTCCTGATCTGGTTTGCTATTTCTTGAGAATTCCAGTGAGAAGGAAAAGGTTCTGCTACAACCACGGGTTGTTTCTGGGGAAAAGCTGCCTGTCAGCACCTTCTCCTGAATGCCAGAAGAGCATGGATGGCTCTTCATGGGACATCAGTCTGTTTACTGCTGCTTTACATCTGGAGGGAGCTGGAACCAGCCACACAGCAAGGAAATTGTTTTATTACTTCTGCTCAGTAAGGCAGGATAGAAACAAATAATTATAACTCAGAGGTATTGGACTGGGATGTAAAGTAAGGATGTACAGTAAAAAAGCACCACATGCCCTTAGAAATGCAGAGCCTGTTCAAAATTGCAGCTGATTTCCAGCCCTCTACTGCCCCAGGCCTGCTGCCAAAGCCTGCTGAGGTGACAAAAAGGATTCCCTGGAGTATTCCCCTTGCTTCCAGCACACAGAGCAAAGCTTTTACCTCGGTGCTGGTATGTTCTGACATTTCCCCCCCACACCACTCAGCATTTTGCACTAGCTGTGCTTTCTGCCTTTCCTGTTCACAGAAACCAGGACCATCGTTTCTAAGCTCCGTGTTGCTGTTGTTACGCCTCACAGGCAGAGAACAAATAGATAAATAAATAAATAAATAGCGGCGTGAATTATCCCCGGGAAAGGCTCGTGTCCCACCCCCCCACACACTCCTTTTGCCCGGTGTCGAGCAGGGACACCCACACGCGTGTCTGGCCCGTCCCCTCAGGGACCCGCTCAGGGACCTCCCCATCCCCTCAGGGACCAGCTCA
>VWZF01004264.1:631300-654109 GCA_013396755.1 Sclerurus mexicanus
TATTGTGTGTTAAACGTCTGCTGCTGTTTGAAGTTCTGCTGCGTGTGTGTTGTGCTGTTTAAACATTAGGGGCGTTCTTGGAGCCTTTGGGGTTATAGGATGGTTTGGGTTGGAAGGACCTTAAAGCCCATCCCATCTCACACCTTCCACCAGCCCAGGGTGCTCCCAGCCCCGTCCAGCCTGGCCTTGGACACCCCCAGGGATCCAGGGGCAGCCACAGCTTCTCTGCCCACCCTGTGCCAGGGCCTGCCCACCCTCCCAGGGAGGAATTCCTTCGCAATACCCCACCTAACCCTTTTCTCTGTCACTTTGAAGCCATTCTCCTTGTCCTGGCACTCCAGGACAAGTGCAAAGTTCCTCTCCCTGTTTCGTGTAGACTCCCTTCGGGTTCTTCCCTTCAGGAGCCATCCAGATAATTCAGTTCCCCACCCTCCGTGTGAGCTGTAGGACGCTGTTTGACAGCTGAAAGCTTCTCATCCTGCAGGGGAAGGCTCTGTTTGTCACCTCAATAATCGATACAATACTTGGCTTAAGGAAAGTATAATTGCATCAGACAGTCCGTGCTGCCAGGAGCAGGTTCTGATGGGGGGTGGCCAGAAAGTTGAGTTTGTTCTGTCTTTGTTCCAATAATTCAGTCCCGGGGAACAATTAAACCATTCACTGGTTGTTGTGGATTTAAAAAAGGGCCGCGATAGAAACTTTGATGGAGCAGCAGTGGATGGGTGTTGGCAACCCCGGGTGCTTCTCAGGTGCCTTTTGGCCAAGAGATAAGGGAGGGTGAGAATGGGCTGGGAATTGAAACAGCTGGAAAGCAGGGAAGAAGGGGAACATCAGGAAGGGTGTTTCAGTGGAAGTTGTCTCTGTGTGTGTCCTGCAGGGCCTGGAGGATGTTGCAGTTGAGATCATTAACCTGGGAGGGGACGAGGTGGGAAGTCAGGGCTGTCTTGGCTCATCTCTGGTACCTCTGGAAGCCTTGGTGGAGCCCAGAGTCATCAGCTGTGGGTTTGAATAGGCACAGCCATCCTAGAAAATCTGAAGAACTGTTCAGTGGAGCGTTTCCTCAAAAGCCATGTGGTTGTTTGTGCTAATTATTGTGGTGTAAAAAACCAGCCTGCCTTAATTTTTGTGTTTGTAATGAGTGAAACAGTACATAAACTGAAGGGCTGCTGGCCTTGGTTGTTGCTGTGGGATGAGGAGAAACCCTGGAAGTGGCAGGATGGAACTAGAGTGAATTTTGGTCAAGTTAATACTGAGAATGAAACCCAAAGTTCACAGGAGCAAGAGCAGCGCACAAAAACTTCCAGAACCATTGGGCAACTGGGGAGGGTTGCCCTGGGAACATGATGGGTGTTTATTCTCTGTGTTTGTGGAGGTTTTTTAAAGTCATATGTTGGCATCTGAGAGTGGGGTCAAGGGCAGCTTCAGTGGGGTTTGTTGTGAAACATGTCAATAAGCCGCATTTCTCCCAAAAATGCCAGCAGCAGGACATGAGCTGGAAACAGACCTGAGCTTTTGGACTCCCTAAGTGCCTGTGCTGCTTGTAGGTGGAACCAGGAGTTCAGTTCCCCTTCGGACCACCCAAAATAAACCAGCCTCTCTAAACTTGAACGGTTAAATGTCTGGAAGCTGCTGAAAGTTTCTGGTTTTGTTTGGTTGGTGTTTTCACTTGCTAATATTTGAAAGGCACTCCTTGGCTTGGGTTTTCAGATCTCAGTGGTTTTTCTTTCCCTTCTGGTTCTCTGAATTTCATACATCACTCATTATATATCTATATCTACTTGCAGTTGTCATTTTCTGTCTGCCTTTTTAAAACTAAAACTGCTGGGGGATAGTCTGAAGCTCCCTAGGAGCTTGCCCGTGCAATGCTATTTGTATTCACTCCAGCTGTCTGCTTGCTTTGCACTTCTTTTGCCATGTAGAGCCCCAGTGAGAGGGAAGTATTATCTTGCAGGAGGGATCAAGTTGAAAATTCTTTGAAGAAAATACCTCTTCAAAATTAAACCACGTCCCTCACTGGTGGCTGCTTCTGGTGCTGAACCTTTTTTAGTAACATTTGCGTGCATTAATCTGTGGGGTGATTATTGGTCAGAAAAGGTATTTAACATCAGAGGAAAGCTCAATTCTTTCCTCACTATTGGGATTTGATTATTTCCAATATAGAATAATAGAACCTTCCCAGTAGATTATTTGTTTCTAGTACATATGAGTCCCAGTTCATCTCTTCCCATAATCTTTATTATTGTTCTCATTTGCATAGTGCTGCAGTAGGACTTTAAAATTCATGTGTAAGAGCAACTACAAAGAAAAATGCAGTATCTTACCAGTTTTGAAATCCACCTGGGGTGGGAAACTGTACCTCTGACATTTCAGTGATTGCATAAGAACACAGCCAGGTAAGGCAGTGCTTCCCTGGCCACTGTCGGAGTTACCTGGAAGTGTTGCAAGTCTGCACAGAATTTTGTACATTTTTTAATCTTTTGCTGAGAATTTATTATTGCTGACCTTTGGACTTAATTATATAAGTTAAAATGGTATATATTTAATATAAGAAGTTATGAAACACATTCAGTGCATTTATTTTTATTGATTTCTTTTTCTAATAATTTTCCTTCTACCCCTCCCATCTCCAGGGTCAGTTAAGTGAGAGCATGGACCATGGAGGAGTTGGCCAATATGACCTGTAAGTTGCTGCTAGGAAATACCCTGTATCATTCATGCCAGCTACATAAACCTTCTAATTTTGTCCCACTGTTAAGGTAAATAGAAAATGTTGTCATTCTTGCTCAATTTTCAGTCGTTTCTAGACATTTCCTCACATTAAAATGAATTAATTGTATCTCAAAATGAAATAATAAAACCAAATCCTGCTGAAACTTTCTGTTTGTCTTTTAATCCTTGCTTCCCTAAAGAAATCTCCTGTGCTTGAGTTCTGTCAGCAAGGTACTTGTGTTGTGGGAGTCTCACCGTGGCTGCTGGGGCTGCTCAGTGTGACATGAAGCTTAATCACACCTCAGAGCTTTGTGTTTTCCTCAAGTGTCTGAGGCAGTTGGAGGCTCTGATCTTCTGAACGTAATTCTGCTGTAGTGCAGAGCATTGTGCATTAAAATGAAGGGTTCTGAAGGAGATCTTGATACCCTAAATCCCCAGATTTGCAGGTAATCTGCTCGGTGCAGGTTGTCACTCAGAGCTCTGCACACAGCTAAACGACATTTGTGGTGCCGGAGTCGCTCCTGTAGGCCAGGCAGGCTGTGCTTTCAGAGTCCCTTGCTCTCTGCCATCAGCTCTGAGCACCAGGTGGGCTCACGTGGTGGTTTGTGTCTCTGCAGTGGCATGGAGCATTGTGAGAAGTTTGAGATTTCAGAGACCAGCGTGAACAGAGGCCCCGAGAAGATCCGGCCCGAGTGCTTCGAGCTGCTGCGTGTGCTCGGCAAGGGCGGCTACGGCAAGGTGAGACAGAGCCCCTTCCTGCAGGAGCGCTCCCAGGGCTGCCAAAGGGCTCCCTGCTGCCTGTGGCAAGCTCTCAGCTGCCCAGCCTGCTTCCTGCAAAGCTCCTGCTGCCAGAGGGACCCCCTGGGCTGCCCAGGTTGGTGCTGTGGGACAGAAGTCCTGGGGCAGGAAATGTCCCAGAGCGGTTCTGGGTCCCATCACCAGCTCTGCCCCTTGAGTGAGGCAGCCTTGTGGTTTGTGGGTCCCCCCAGGTGTGTTTGACAGAACCTTGCTGTTTAAGCCACGCAGCTGTAACCTGTGATTGCCTTTTGTTGGTGCTGTTTAGGTGTTCCAAGTGCGAAAAGTGACCGGAGCAAACACCGGGAAAATATTTGCCATGAAAGTTCTTAAAAAGGTAACCTGAATGTTCACCTTTCCCCATTTCCTGAATCCTAAAAACATCTCGCCTGCCATTTAGCTTTTACAATTCTCTCGTGATTCAGTAGACCTAGAAATAAGTTTTAGTGTATATACAGTTGATACCCAGGTACAATTGGAATTAGAATGGAACTTTACATTTTTCTGTCTGGGTAGTTCTCAGCAGCTAATTTAAATAGGCAAGAGGTCCCTTCTAACTTAAATTATTGTGTAATTCTATGAAATAAAGACTTAAACTTCTGCAAGAAACATCTCATGTATACGCTGTGGTGAAATTTACTTTTTTCATGCCGTTGCTGGCTCATCCATTGTGTTGTTAATAAACTCAGAACTGAACTCAATGTAGGAGTCTGTTTAGCATGTTCTGTGCTCACCTGTCCCTGCTTCCTGCAGGCAATGATTGTCAGGAATGCCAAGGATACAGCTCACACGAAAGCAGAGAGGAACATACTGGAGGAAGTGAAGCATCCCTTCATTGTGGACTTAATTTATGCCTTTCAGACGGGTGGAAAACTCTACCTCATCCTTGAGTATCTCAGTGGTCAGTATTCGCAGTCTGTAACTGCTTCTGGGGGTCTGACACAGCCAAGAAATTGGGTTTCTCACCCCATGTGTAAAAGGCCAGTTAACAGATGGCTCAGTGCCTTGGACAGCAAAACCCAGAGACAGAAATGCTCCTGATTTCTTTAGGCTGCTAGAATTCTGAGAGTAACAGAACAGTGATTTAGTTGGGGTTTTTGTGAAACACGTACAGCAGGGAAAAATACCTGTTGCTCATAGTTTTCCTAGAAAACAGTCTCTTGACTGACTAAAAAAGATACTTTAATTGAGTATAATCTATTTTTTCTCGTGACAGGAGGAGAACTATTTATGCAGTTAGAGAGAGAAGGGATATTTATGGAAGACACAGCTTGGTAAGTGAAGCTATTTTTGTAAATTAATAGTTTGGGACTTTTATTCCTAAGTGCCTAAACTATATATAAGTCCTCAGTGACTTGAAACTGTTGTGAAAAGAGCAGCGCAGCGGGCTGGGGAAGGTGTCTGTGCCGCACTGACCAGTCTGTGCTGGTGTAACTCCAGTCCCCCTTCCTGCAGAGGAGGCTGCCCTGCTGGCCACAGGGCTGTGGTCAGGGAGGTGCTTTGGGTGTTGGAGAAAAGGCTGTGAAAGACTTGCTGTAAATGCAGGGTTTTGGTTCTTGATCCCCACACGATTTCACTGTAAGGGCTGGACTGTAGCTCAGGTGAGTGAAGTGATAATTGTGGTAATGAGGGAGAAGAATGCTTTGGAGTAGTGACACTTTGCACAGGGAGAGGTTGAAATAGCCCTATTGATTAGGCTTTACACAAGTGGTGCAGTTGTTCTTCCCATGGATCATGCCTTGGGAGAGCTCTGATGCCCACCTGGGGCTCTGGGTGCTGCCAGTTCTCTCTGAGCTCCATTACCTTTTTCAGCTGTGCCACCTGAATGTGCTTATACACACATTGGAATCACTAACTGGTGAATTCAGATCCTGCAAATATATTTTGCTGGTAAGATAGCCACTGAGCAGCTAAACCCCAGACTAACAGTGTAATTTTGGAGGTTTGGGGGTCTGTGTGACTTTTAGGCAAACCAGCCTCGACAGCGTCACCATTTCCCATTTATTCTCTCACAGATTCCAGTGACACTTTCAAGGAACTCTTGCTGTGTACATAACGGTGCTCGAGGTGGTTTGCATGATTGGATATGTCTGATTTTGTGGCATGTGTTTCCTTTCAGCTTTTACTTGGCAGAAATCTCAATGGCACTGGGGCACTTGCATCAAAAAGGAATCATCTACCGTGATCTGAAGCCAGAAAATATCATGCTCAATCATCAAGGTAGAAATCTAGTAATGAGTCAGATTGGCAGGCATTTGAAAACAATTCTTCAAAGGCCACAGCCTCTCCCTGTAAGGGGAACTTCCTTAGAACAAGAATTGCCAGGGCTAACTGCCCTCAGACACAGCTGCTCTGGCTTTAATAGGCCCCAGCAAGCTCCGGGTTCCACGTGTGTAGACCCAGGCATGTTTGTCTTGTGTCTTGGGTTTGAGTGTGATTACCTAGTTCTGTTTGATGGCTGTATTGCTTTGTGAGACCGTTGAAAATACCTGTAAGTAGTTTGTAGTTAGTACATATTAAATGTTCTGTATTTAAAGTCACTTGCAGAGATGGCAGAATTATGCCAATCGGAAATGTTATCTATTTAATTTCAGGTCACGTAAAACTGACTGACTTCGGATTGTGTAAGGAGTCAATTCACGACGGGACAGTCACACACACATTCTGTGGAACAATTGAATACATGTGAGCTGCTTGGTGAAACCCAGGAGTGTTCTCTGCTCTGGGGGGAATGCCTCCAGTTTGCCTTTTTTAACTGTGACTCGGGAAAACTTGACGTGATAAATGTGGGTTTGCGTGAAAACTCATAGGATTGGTATTAAACTTGTTCAAAGACTTTCATATTTTCAATTGTTCTGCTTACAGGGCCCCTGAAATCTTGATGAGGAGTGGGCATAACCGTGCTGTGGACTGGTGGAGTTTGGGGGCATTAATGTATGACATGCTGACTGGAGCAGTAGGTGCACAGTTATAATTGCATGTATTTCTTTTTGTGGCTGTTGTAGTTCCCTGTATCCTAACTCAGATGCATGTGTAAATACATATAATTTGTATATATGCAGATTGCAAGTAAGAAATAACCAAAATACAGCTGAAGTTGTGCTGACTGCACTCCTGAGCTGCTTTTATCCAAACAGTGACTTGCAAGTCCCATTTGTAGTAGTTTTTCCTGCTCTGTAAATGACTGAAGTGAGTTGTGTGTGCACAGAGATCTGAACGAGTCCTGTTTTTCCTTTCTCTTCCTGTTACAATGGTGCTTTCCAGCCTCCTTTCACTGGGGAGAACAGAAAGAAAACAATTGACAAGATTCTCAAGTGTAAACTCAACTTGCCTCCCTACCTCACACAAGAAGCCAGAGATCTGCTTAAAAAGGTAGAGTTTCAATGGATGTCAGTGCTGCACATTATGTAGGAAATAGATATGTAATGACACCACTGTGGCTGCTCAGTCCAAGCTTGGTTTAGTGCTAAATAACTCAGTTTTGTGCTGTCTGCTACAGAAAGTGATTTTCCTTGAAAATACAATTGTTTTCTAACAAATGCAGATTTCCCCGTTGTTCTGTATTCATTCTGCATGGTGCTCATTCAAGTGATGATTCATGTCAGAACCAGTCTAGTCATAACAGCACAACTAATGTTGCGTTTTTGGATGTTATTTCTCATGAAGCTGCTAAAAAGAAATGCTGCCTCACGTCTAGGAGCTGGTCCTGGAGATGCTGGAGAAGTTCAGGTAACTTGCACTTAACTCAAGAACTCCTAAATTACCTCAAGTGAAAAGAAAACAGCTTTGAAGGTCCACCAGGGTAGGAGAGTCCCTCTTGTCTTTAAGGGTGAGGAGCAGAAAGGCTGCCGCATGTGACAGCACATCAAAATCTGCAGGCTTTAAAGCTGAACAAAAGCAGCTGTCTACCTGTTGGGCAATTTGAGATTTGGAAAACAGCTCTTATTCCTCAGCTCTGTCTTCTAGGAGGTTTCTTCTGCTGGTTGCTCAGTGTTAAACTGTGCAGCCCTGTAAGAATGAGGACACTCTCAGCAGGCTGATGAGGAGCCTGCCAGCCCTTGCATTAGTGCAGCTCTTTCCAGGGAAAAGGCAGTTAAAAATTAAGGCAGAGGCTTTAGTTCCTGTTGCTCCCAGCTTGACCTTTGTCTCTGTGGTGACATTAACGGCGCAGTGGAGAGTCCTCCTTATTTCAGTTCCCTTAATTTGTCATTAATACAATGTTTTGTCATGATTTTTAGTATCTAACTTTCCAAGTTGAACGATGTAGAGGTATTTTGCATGCAAACTGGCTTTTTCTAATGCTTTCAAGGAAAACATCACAGGGACCTGGAGGCGTGGTATCAATCCTCAGCTTTCCTGGTGTAGAATATAATGCACTAAACCCCTATGTGATTTTCAAAGAGTCACCAGGGAAAGAGTCTGAAAAGGCTTTGTTAAGGCTCAGGTTCTGTGGTTTGTGGCCCAGGGGAGTTGCTGACTGTGCTGTTGTAACCCTTGTAGGCTCACCCGTTCTTCAGACACATTAACTGGGACGAGCTGTTGGCACGAAAGGTGGAACCTCCTTTTAAACCCTTATTGGTATGTACTGGGAATGCTGGGAGATGTTCCTTGTGTGCCTTTAGGAGAGGTCCTAGGGTGGGATCTAAAGCTGAGACGTGTTCCCTTTCCAAACTGGAGTGCCAGTGATTCGTGAGACTTCAGTTCCAAGCTGGGTGACAGATTCACTCTGGAGAAGTTGAAGGGGGCAGGTCTGCTCTGCCCAGTGTGAGTCCTTCTTACGTGGAGGTGGAACAGACTGCCAAGTGCAGTTCACTCTCAGTTAGGCAGTTTGGACTAGAATGATATGTAGTGGCCAAGCAAAAGTAAATGAAATCAATTAAGCATCTTCTGTGTTTGCTTATTAGTATTTACAATGCATCCTGTGCCTTCTGGGCAGTAGTTGGAGTTTGCCTCAAACAAGTGTCTGTTATCCCAGCTTCCATTCTGGTGGTGTGGGGTGTCTGTCCTTCCCTCTGGCTACAGTCAGCTACAGATCCCACTTGGAACTGGTTTAGGCATCACTGATGTCCAGCATTCTACAGCACTGGGCCTGCAGACCATTTTCCCCCTCACCCTTTTGAATGAAACTGAGAAAGACTCAAAACTGGTATTTCCAAATGAATTATCTGAAGATGGTTTGGGGTTTTTCTGTTATTAGCAATGTTATGAAAGTTACTTGTACAAACCAGGGGGTTTTTCAGGATGTGCTTCCATGGTTGCCTGAAGGCTGCACAAAGGAATCCCAATGCCTTTCCACATGGGAATGAGAGAAGGGTCTTGGAGTTGCTGTTGTTCTGTGACCAAATTAAACAATGTTCTTCATGGTCACTCATTGCAGAGTTGTCCTCTGTCCCTCACAGTGTAAACACTTCTGTACCTGCAAAAATGGGATTAAATTATTTGGAGAGGTTCCTAATCTAAGAGTTGCAACTCTTGTGGTTGTGACGGGGGCTAAACTCGGCAAGAAACTGGCATTGTAATTCTAAAAGCTTTTTGTTGGTAATTTGAGAAATTTTTTTAAAGGCATCTTTTTAATTTGTGTTCCTTTTTGATCCATCATTTTTGCCCCTCCCCCTTGCCTTTATTTCTCAGTGTCAGTGCCCATAGTGACCTCCCACTGGCAGCGACAGGATTCCGACACCACTCCAGGGTTTTACTCCAGCAGAGCTCTGCCAAAAACCTATGGAATGAACTCCATCCAGAGGCTGCACTGCTCACCGCTAAGCCATTTGGTTGATATCTGTAATATAAACCCTTAATCATTTTGTTTTTGCAAAGCAATCTGAAGAGGATGTGAGCCAGTTTGATTCAAAGTTTACACGTCAGACACCTGTTGATAGCCCAGATGACTCAACTCTCAGTGAAAGTGCCAACCAGGTCTTTCTGGTGAGTGAGGAATGACTGGAGAGGGAGGTTTGCTGCTGGAAACGGGGGCATTGCAGCCAAATTAACTCTGTTGGTCCCTAACTGATACTTGAAGCAAACCCTCATAACTGAACACAAACTGTGACAGGTTTGAAGGGTTTAAGGGCTCTGGAAACCCTTTGATTATTGCTGACGTTTTCTTTGTGCACCAGCCAGCAAATGGTGCTTCCCTTCTGGAGTGTCAGCATTCTGATTCAGAGCTGCATTGTGAACCCTGGCCATGGGGTTGCTTTCACAGTCATGCAGAGAGAACAATGTCCAGTCTACAGAGCAAAATTAATTAAACTGAGTGTGCCTGTGGCAGGGTGATCTGAGGGGAAATAGCTGGGGTGGAGCATCACGTTGGGAACTCCCTCAAGTTCCCACTGTTTGCTTCAAGGAGTAGAAGCTCACGTATCTCCAGTTACTCTTCCTGTTGTAATTTTCTTACCGTAAGCAGGTTTTCCTGTGATAATCATAACCTCAGTGTGAGTGTTGCTGTGGGCTCAGTGCCTCCCTTCCTGTGTTGCAGGGTTTCACCTACGTGGCTCCATCTGTACTTGAAAGCGTAAAAGAGAAATTTTCTTTTGAACCAAAAATCCGCTCCCCTCGCAGATTCATAGGTAGCCCTAGGACACCAGTCAGGTACCTTGGCTTTTATTCCTCCTTCTTCCTTCTTTTCTTCTTTTGTAATGCACCTTTTCACAAGTAGGGCTGCACCAGAAGTTAAAAATGCAGCCTTGCTTCTCAGCCCAGCACTTCCATTGGAATTACAGGGTCGATCCTGTTGCACAAACCCAGTTATGAAAGACAAGGCAGTGGGGTTTGGCAGCACAGGAAGTACCAGTTCGTCGCTTTTCAGCGCTGGTACAGCCTCCTTGTGGTGACTCTGGTACGCCACTCCCCTCGAGCTGTTTCAGAACATCCTAAGTACTTTGTGCTGCTGCAGAGCCATGTTAATGTAGCCAATCCTTTCTGCAGTCACCCAGAAATGCATCCTCGGATGAGAGATGTGTACTTCACAGGAGACTGGCAGAAGCTACACATGGCAGTTCCCCAAACTTCTGGGAGTGGGAGGAAGAGTTAGACATGCTTCTCAATGGGATTTGAGTTCATCTTCCTGCAGAGTAACAGATCTCCTTTGGTGCTGTGTCTTCATCTCTGACTTGTGTCTCTCTTGTTTTCAAGCCCTGTAAAGTTTTCCCCGGGGGAGTTCTGGGGAAGAGGTGCTTCTGCCGGCGCGTCGAACACCCAGCCACCCGTGGAGTACCCGATGGAGACCAGTGGCATAGAACAGATGGATGTGACGGTGTGTGGAGAGGCTTCAGCACCGCTTCCAATCCGGCAGCCAAACTCGGGGCCCTACAAAAAACAGGCTTTCCCCATGATCTCCAAACGACCAGAGCACTTGCGCATGAATCTATGACAGCACCCCCTCCTGAGCCTCGGGAGGGGCAGCACCGAGGACGGACCTGAGCCCCCTGGGAGCTGAAACACGAGGGCTTGTTTGGTTTACTTTTAAAAAGTGACAGTATCAAAGAGTCAGTCATTGCACAGAGAGACTTGGAAAGCAAAGGAAAACGGATTTCTTTTTTTTTTTTTTATTTTTTCCTTTTCTGTCAATCAATGGTGCATAAAAAACTTTAGCAAATGGTATTGCAGAACTCTAGGCACGTCATCTAACTGATTCCAGTGACATCTTCTCACCTTACCAAGGATCTTTCAGCTCGATAGCTCGGAACTGACAGTATTAAGGGTCAGGATGTTGCTCCAGAATCGCTGGTGTAGTGGTGGATGTGTCGAGGAGGGTTAGCCCTTTCACTAGGCAGAGGGTGAAATGCCTGTGCTTGCAGCTGAGGGGTAATTAGCACGCAAGCTTCGTTAAGCGGTTTCCTACAATGGGGTGGAATCACAGATGAAAGCTAAAATTAATTGGTATTTCACGTTCAAAACATAATGAGGTTTTTTTTATATATATTATATATAAAAAAGTATATATATTTTTCAAATAGATTTTTTTTGATTCAGCTCATTATGGAAAGGATCCCAAAATTGCAAACGCAGAATAATTGGTGAAGAAAGTTTTCAAGGCTCTAGTTCTGATTCTTCTCCTCATGCAACAACAAATCACTGAGTGAATCACTCGCTGCCCGGCAGGGCAGTGTGGGGTGGGAGAGAGGACTGTTTCCCTTGCTTCCCCAGCTGAAATCCTGCTCCTGCAAAGACAAATGGATCTAATCAGAAGGCAATGCTGCTATGTTCTAGGCTTGACTGGAAGCCACGGGCTCACACACGTCCTGCTTATTTCATCCCTGTCCTCAGCAGACATTTCACTGGGAAACATCACTTTTGCCCACTTGTGCTGGCCCTTAGCTGGAGGCAGCTCAGCACAGCCAGATTCTTACCCACAGAAAGATCAGGAAACAGTGCATCAGAACACAAGGTCAGTCGAGACATATAGGAAGTACCACAGGAAACAGAGACAAATCCTACCTAGTATAAGGAAATAACTATTTTTGTAACCAGCGGGTAAGAATTTGAGGATTTTTTTTAATTATTATTAATAAAACTTTGCTTATGGGAGTTCCCTGCCATTATACATTTCTAAATTTCTCAACATTTTTTTCTATGCTGGGGCAATAAATTTGCTGATTGTACGAGAAAAGTGTTCAATGGCCTTTCAGTGAATGTCTTCCACAGTGGGTCAGAACTTTAGCAAACTCCATTTAGGAAACATGTTCTAAGGACACTATTTATGTTTTTAAAACTGTCACGATCTGTACAAATGACTTACAGGTACAAAGAATAAAATAAAGGTAACCTTTACCTTCCTTAAATACTTCCTGCCTTAAAGAAAGCATTTCCATGAGCATAGCTGGTGAAAGGGTTAAAATCTGCAGAGCTTTACACTAGTTAGGGTGTGTCTGGTGTGTGGTGTGTGTGGAGATGATCAGCTGCATACAAGTCCTGTCACTTTTTGCCTGCCACACGTTGCATTATCCTTAGTCAAACTGTGCAAAAGTCGACTTCTGGTGTTTCACAACAGTAGGGATTTTTTTATTCTCGATTCTGCTTACTCTGTGGATACTGAACCTTTTTGAGCCATAGGATCCAAGCCATAAAACTCTCTTAAGCATTGAAGCCGCTCAGTGCTCTTTGCTCAGATTTGCAAGTCGGAAGGATTCAGCGATACCTTGGTACTAACAAAGAACCAACAGCAAAAGGCTGAGCAAGAATTAGTGGTGTTGTGGTTTTTCTTTTCTTCCTGGTAAGCCTTTCATTAGAAAAATCTGATTTTGGGCGGAAAATCGAGTTCCCACGTTGCCCTGGAAGGTGCTGTTGTGCAGTGGTGACGTGGCTGTACCCCCGAAATGCAGGTGCTTAGGAGCTGTTGGCGTTGTATCTGCAGCCACCCAGCACCTCCCTGCTGCTCCTGGCTGAGGTGTCCTCACCCTCACCGAGCACAGAGGCACCTGGGTAGCAGAAGGGCACGTTTTGGAGGCAGGTCTCTGGTCCTGGGTGCAGCTAACAGTTGCTCCCTGGTTGGTCTGCCCAGTGGAATTGGTGTAAAATGGCTGGCAAGAATGGCAAGAGTTGTTTGTCTGAGCTCCCGGAGGAGTCACGACCCCAGCTCGGGGCTTTGCAGAGGAAATTCCATGTCCTGGCAATGTTTCATCCATGGATTCGAAGTTGGGTTCCCTACCATAACTGTGAAACTTTCGGAGTGTGACTCAGACAGCAAGCACACACTATGCAATATGGTTTATCCTGTATTTATTTGTAAAAATATCAGACATAGATCCTCTATATATATATATAATAGTGTCAAAATTACTAGTCGTGAACTAAGGGGAGTGGAGTTGTAGCTCCTGTCTGGCTATTGCAGATAAGTGCAGAATGCATTGAATATTGGAGAGCTTAACAAGTGCTTTCTTTTGTTCATTTAAAAATGTCTTAAATTTTTCATTAGAGTATAGAATCTTATTTTTTTTATTTTGTACAAGCTGCGCTTTTTTAATTATAATCACTGAAAAATTCACTATAATTTGATTTTATAGGATTTTTGTAGCATTACAAAAATATAGTAAAATACCTGAGGTTAATACCTGTTGTGGCTAACCATATAAAAGTATTAAACTTGAACAAAAGTCATATTTTTTTTTACTAGATGTTAAATAGGGAAATATTTTGTTCTGCAGGTCATTATCGGAAAAGGTTTCTAGGTCAGCTGTGTTACCAGCAGTTTTTCTTTTTCCCATTTGATGCAGAAACTCTTCTGGTATAAGATATCCCGAATTCCATCAGTTTTCTTGTGGGAGTGATGCATACATTTGATGCCATTCGTGTACTAAATTGTAATTTTGGGAATGCTGGAATAATTCCTACCAAGACTGTCTTAATTGTGCCATCTGACATTTGAATGTCATCCTGGTATTAGCTCTTAATAAAAGATAAAAATCAACGAGTCAGCTGTTCTTTTGAATATCCCTCTTTTTTTTGGGTCTTGCTCTCTAAAAGCTGAACTGCTGGAGAACATTTGAGTCCAGTCAAATGTTTATGTGGGGTCTGTTCTCTTTTAATGTTAACTCCCAACTGTTCTGTTAATCAGAAAGTGCACCCAACACTGCGGGAGGACACTTGTTTTGGGGGCAGATGTTTGGGGTTTGGCTGGTGTGTTTAAATTCTGTCTCTGCAGGACAGCTGCTGTTCCGTTTTCCCAGTTCGGAGGGGAATCCTCCATGCTGAGGGCTAAAGGAGGAGGAAAAGTCATTAAGAACAAGACCAGTTACTTGACTATCCTCCCTGCAGATCCCTGGTGCTCCACTGTGTGCAGTTCCCAAATGTGAACTCGTACAGATTGTTCTTTTCCAGGTGAACTCCATTTGTAGCTTCTGCAACAACCACACTTGAGCTGCCTCAGCCCAAACAAGGTAATCCCTGTTCTGCTGTTCATCTTCCAGGGTTTACTGGGACTAAATGTCCTCAGGAGCTAAATAAGATGGATGGGAATAGCGACTAAATGCAAATTTAAACATATGGCAGTCCAAGTGACCTGTTTTTCTGGAAGGAGGGAGTATAACTGTGGATCTAAATCCTTGTCTCCTGTGACAGCTTTATGGGAAAAGAGGGAGGAGGAACTGCCTGGGAGATGCTCCTGGTCAGCCTGTGTTACCAAGGGCTGGTACCTTCACCTGGGCTTTGGGGCTCTGAAAAAGTGTTTGTTGGTTGTCATTGTCACCTGCTCTCTGTTCTGCCCCTGCAGAGTCAGACGTGGGAAGCAGGACCCCGGCCTGGATCAGGAGGAGATGCATCCTAATTCCATGAGCCGTGGATCAGAGAGGATGGCATTCCTGGGTGTGAGTTCCTCCCTTTGTCCCCTCTCTGTAACTGAGAACAACTCCTTTCATTTATGAAGTGTAAATCTAAACTGGTTGATCAAAAACCTCTTTTTAGTTTTTAACAAAAGCTGTTTGATAATATTACTGGGTTTGGATAATTGTCACTGGACCTTCAAGGAAGGAAAACCATCAACAGAAAGAGGGAAAGCCCAGCAATTGTTCCCTGGTCCTGGTTTTGACCAATCCACCCTTACTTGAGTTGTTATTACTACATGGTGCACAAAGACTAAAGGATCAGGGTTGACTTAAAGCACTGACAGTGTTTGTTGTGCTCCACAGAATAGTTCTGGTGAGCTCTACAGGCCAGATAACACTAACATACATAACCTCATATGGAATCCTGCTGGTCTTTTCTCAGCTTGCTATTCAGGTAAGACTGAAAAAACCCACAGATTATCCTGTTACAGGAAAGTTACATTTAGTTGCCATTAACTGGAGTTTGTCCTCACTGAATACCTTCAGAAACATAAAAACTAATAAATTGTAGCATTTGAAGGGGTTTTGTTTTTCAGAGACTTCAGTGCAGCAGGAAAGCTGTTAAGTGTTAATACTGAAACAGTAACAAATCTTTCTTTATTCAACATGCACCAAACAAATAGATTTAAATGCATTTATTCTCTCTGATTTTTATGCATACTACAAATTGCCAATATAGTATAAAATAGATTCTCCCCTGTAAGAAAACCTGGTTCCTGTTATGACAAAAAATATAGTATTAAAGATTTGTTTTAAAAATACCAGCTTTATAAAAAGCTAAGTAAAAAACTAAGATCAGTGGTTGGTTTAAAGCCGAAAGATTGAGCCAAGGATCCATTAGAAGCCTACAAGAACCTAAGGGGAACATCTTATTCTTGTGCTTATCTCCAGGTACAGTGAGCAGCAGTTGCTGTTACAGGTGCCCGAGTAAGAATTCCTCTCATTTACTGGGCAAGCATTAAAGGATCTTTAATGCCAAGTGTGACAAGCAACTCTAATTCTCACTGTAGTCCAGAGCATAAAATCTGCTCATAATCAAATTGGTAGGTTGACCTTTTGGGTTGAGTCATGTTAGAAGGGTAAGTACAGTTTAGTACAGTCTGGAACTCAAATCAAATGTTGAATTCGGTATTAATGCAAGGACCGGACTGTTCCCTGTGCCAGTCACAAGAGAAGCAATGCTGGCTTTCCTGCATTCCGTCTGAAAACTTTGTCTTCTGCACCTCACAAAGGCCAAGTGACCGTTCTCTGCCCGGGTTTCCGTGCTGGAGCCTTTGAGGGGAGCATGGGCTGTGCAGCTGGGAAAGCTCCTCCACCTGAATCTGCAAAAGCCCAGCAAACCCAGGGGAAGCCAAGCAGTTTGACAAGCTTTAGAAAATCTGCAGGTGCATCGATGTGGCTCCATCCTTCCACTTGTTAACGTGGTCTGAAATGACAGTCCTGCAGAGGGGGCACGTTTTTTCTCTATTAAACCATAAACTGATGCATTCTTCACAAAATGTGTGCTGTAAGAAAAGAATGAGAACTTAGAGCTGCTCAGCTCTTCAGTGTGTAACACGCTCTATTAATTGCACAGCTTATTCTAAAGATAATCATAAAACACACTCATTTTACATTGTTTTGTTTACTAGCTGTTTAAAATATACTTTAATTTCCACAAAAGTAATTGGGATTATGTGTGTTACCTGACAGATGAGCAGAATAGGCTTCTGGAATTCAGCTTGGCAGATGGAGCAGATATCATCTGACTCGGAGCACTGTCTCTTGCTGGCTGGCACTCCATAGTGCTGGAAAACAAAAGGGTTGCAGCAAATATTAGTTTCTAGGGAGATGAAAAAGCCAAGACCAAATACCAGGACAGAAACATTGCTAATTTTTTAAGGAGAGCAAGCCAAAAAGAGTGTGTTATTTCACATGCTTTTATCAGAAGGGATGTGCATAAGAGATTTGGGGGGGTTGTTGTTGTTCAGATGACAACACATTCATGTAGTCAAGGAATTGAGACTGAAATAGGAGAAGGGTATACAGGGTTTAATGTAAAAATGCATTTGTTTATTGCTAGGAGAGTACAAAGTAACATAGGAATGAGGTATTTTAAAAGTATTTCCGTGTAAATTGGATTTATAGTTTTGTCATAAGAGAATTCAGTACTCACTGGTCGTGTGAAAAATATCCGTAAGACCTGCCTGAAGTTTCTCAATTGTCCAAAAAAGCTCAAAAGCTGAAATGGGAAAGAAAACTTGAGTTATGCTTAGTGTTTTTGCCTCAGAACTAAAAAGCTTCCAAGCTTTTGGCAGATTCCAACACTGCAAGCCTCACTGCTGGATGGCTGCTGGCAGGAACAAAAGCAAAGCTGACCCTGTTTTAGTTGTTTTATATGTAACCAGATTAAGAATTTAGGCTGAAGGGTTTTCTCCCGGTATGTGTCTGTTCTTTAGGAGAAAAATAGTGTTGAGGTTCTGACATGAAGCACTTGAGTGCAAATCTCTCAGCATTATTATGACACTTGCAACAGTAGTTAGAGTTGGCATTGTGAAGTACTGGTCACGTTCCAGGCCAGGCTTGTCCCGAGGGGCAGATGAGCTCCTTGGGGAAGCAGAGCCAGCTGGGAACGTTTGCCTTGTTTGGTGTCACCGGGATACCCCAGCAGAGAGAAAATCAGCTTCCTGGGAAAGGCTGGTCCTTTCAGCCACTCACTTTAGTTTTGCAAGCTCTTTTCTCAGTATCCCACAGCAGTCTGATCAGTGCCTGGTGTGAGGGGACTTGGAGTATCAGTGTCCTTTGCTATGCAGTCCCAGTCCAGTCCCAGAACAGGTGCAGGAAAACGATGATTTTGGGTCCTGAGCCAGTTTTTTGGGAGGCTTTATCAGTGAAACTGAGGGGAACTTCCAGAAAGGTGCTGGTTTGTGTCTGTAACCCTCCAGAGATCAGTACTGCAGAATGGCTCAGAGGAATATCAAGCTTACATACTTTGAGGATGAGGTAGAGAAGGCCCAGCAGTATCCCAAGGGTCCATCCCAGGACACTGTCCAGCTCTCCATGGGCAATGAGATAACGGAACCACACTGGGATGGGGACAAACAGACGGTAATACTGGCAGAGTTCTTCTAACAGCATGTACCAGTAGCCCTAAGCAAGACATGCAAAGGAACAGCTCAAGATTTAAAACACAGAGCATTTGGAAAATACAGAGAAAAGATGCAGTTATTCTCTTTGAGTAGCTTCCTCTCATAATATCTTGAAACAAGGAAACATGAAGCATGGAACTGTATTTGTACCAGAGAAGAACTACCCTTTCTATAATGGACACTGGATAATGCCACAATTTGCCACTATTGACCAGATTCCTTCTTTAATTTAGGCACAGTTAGTGTAATGGAATTTTCAATAACTGGTTTTCAGATGTTACATCACTAGCTGTAGAAAAAACTCAGAGACCTTGATTATAAATCAGTATTTAGAGAAGCCAGTTGTACCTGAGAAGAGCTTGTTCTGGTACATTTTAAGAGATAAAACCTCCCAAAACATCCTGTTCAAATGCTGTCACATAAAACTGTATTTGTCAATTCATTTTGTTTGAACCAGCACTAGTAATTGCAATTTAAAGATAAAATGTAATTGGTTTTGCATGCCTCACCTTGGGAAGCAGATAAAAATGAATACACCACCAACCAGTGTAAGCTGAGAAAATTATTAAACCTCACTGATTTGAGAAATTAAACTATGCATCAAGTTCATTGATCTGACACAAAAACTCAGAATGATTTCTGAAGAGAGAAAAGACAGCTGTTTGAATGTGCAGACCTCAAAATCTTGACAGTTACTTGTCAGGCACGTACAGATTTGCTGTGCTCCAGCTGCTCCAGGCCAACTGCCCCTGTACACATTCTTGCAGTGCAGAAAATAAAAGCTTTCTTCAACCCCCATCTCAGAGACAGGAATAAACCCACTCGTATCCAATAATACAAGCAATTGTTTCGCATCAGACTGGGAACCTTCCTCAGCACCAAGCAGGGAAGAACAGGAAATCCACAGGGTTTTCTTGCCCATGCTGTAGTGGTGGATTATATACAGATCTTTAATTAAAGACTTTTCTCTAGGTAGAATTTAATAATTAGCTAATTTTACCATAAAAGAATCTTCACAAGGAAGCAAAAGTATAGCTTGTTTCCTTACCTTGGATTTAAAGGACATGACAAAAGAAGGCACCAAGAGAATAAAGCACTTGAAGCCCATGAAGAGGAATTTCAGAATAAAGTCTGTGACTCCCACAATCCAAAGTACCTCCCAGAAGTTCATAAAACCCACAGTAGGGTTTAAGAAGATTAAGCTACAAAAAAAAAAAGTATCAGAAGTTACTGGAGCACCCTACTTAGAGGAAACTACAACCAGAGTTATCACAGCAGGTTTAAAGAAGGAAACCTGGTGTACAAAAAGGAAAAACATTTGCCAAGAAAATGAACTGTTCATTGTTAATTAATCCTCAGGATCTCTGACAGCCTTTCCACTTTGGAAGCTTCTTTGCTGTATGTTCATCCAAACCCTTATCCCTGGGCTTGCTTTCTCATTTTGGCACTCAGCCTTTGATTTCCAGCCAGGGCTGCAGCTACAGAGGGGTCAAGGGGAAGAAATCCCTTGGAGTCACAAACTGCACGGTATTCCAAAGGGCCAAAGCTGGGAGTCAGACCCAGGAATGCTCCCCATGGCACAGCAGTGCCAGCAAGTCCTTTATGGGGTCTAGAAATTCCAACATAGTGTTTCTAAGGACAGCACCTGCTGAGTTTGACAGAAGGGGAGGAATGGAGATTAAAGTGAAAGAGAAACCAGTGCCACAGTTAAAGAAAAACGGCCAGTAAAATGTTCCCAGTTAACTTTGAGTAATTTATGATGTGAGTGGGGTGTTTCTCTGCTTACCTGTAATACAGGGCCTGGGAGTGAAAGGTGTAATACAAGAGGAGAGATGATCCTGTCAGGTACAGCAGCAACCAGGTACACTGCAACTTGGAGCACCGTTCCTGCAAGGTAATTGTGAAGACACATTGCAGGCCTTGCCTCGGGAGCACAGTCTGACATATCCCCCAAGCCTGTTCCACCCGCACAGTTACTACCACGGGATTTTATCTCCGTGGCTTTAGGCCACGTAAAATAGGAGAACTCAACGGAAAGGTAAAGCAGTGATTTTAATGTCTTCAAAATAATGTTTTCAATTTCTGTGTGCATCAAGGTTTTTTCTGAAAACGCAACCCAACCCGCCCCACTCTGAAGAAACAACAGGTTTCCCTTCAGAAGTGAACAGAGAGATGACAGTTTAGACTGTCAACTGCTATTTAATCCGCAAGTATAGTTAAGTTCTTCCGTAAATTACAAAAAGCTTTTATTAGTTTTGATTTCAGTAGTCAGAGAGGGGAAAAAACACCACTTTTTATCCGTATTATCTGAGAATTTCTGTATTGTACAGAAGCATTAAGGCTACTTCCATCATGAAACCTTGTTGCCTAACAATATTAGGTAAATCAAGTAGTATTTTCATTCACATTTCTTTTAAAATTTGATGGATAAAGGTCTTGGGTAACTGAGAGAATTTTGTGTCATACATAGTGTGATACTTACTCTTAGAAAAACCTGATTTACTATGCTTTTGTTTGCATACGCGTAAGTTGTTAGCAGCCCAATTCCAAGAGAAATGCCTATTAGGAAAATAGGATCAGTTATGTACATGAAAAGGAAAAAAAAAATCACTGAACAGGGTTAAAAAGCAGACATTTCTAGTATGTCTTTGTAATTACAATTAATAGCTCAGACTCTCAAGCCAGGATAATTAAGCACATTGTACATATGCCAGCAAAGGAAACAGAAGCCACTGAAATGTAGTTTAGCAAATCTCTCCTTCTGATGAATAAAGCAAATAAAAATAAAGCTAAAAATAAATTGAATTACACTTCAGGCATGGCTATTAGTCTGTCTCTTTGGGGGGGAGGGTTTCCTCTCTCAGACCTTATTTCGTTATACTCTACCAATGAGGTGCTGCATGATGAGTTTGACGCAGAGGATCAGCAGGTAGGGCAGACTCTTGTGCAGCCACTGCAGGAGGTATCTGAGCTCCGACAGGGAGCCGCCGCCGTGCTCCTCCGAGTCTGGAGAGGCGTCCTCGAGCCCCGCTGCTTCCCCATGGCTGTGCCCGTGTGAGCGGCCCTGGGAGCCCTGCCTGGGGCCCGCGTTCTCCCTGGCATCTCCCAGGGCAGAGCCCAGCTGGATGTGCACGGCCCCGGGGCCGGGACGGGCGCTCGGAGAGGGGGCACGCTCATCGCCGCAGGTCGGCTGCATGGCCGGATTTTTTCTGGTCTGGGTTCTTGCCAACTTGTGTCTCCTGGAGAGAGGCATGAAGAGTAACAGTTGAAGAAAGAGATAGATAGGGGGGGAAAATCAGATATATTGCACTGAGTGATTGTGTGCACGACGCAAAGACAGGATTCTCCGAGATGCTGAGTGTGTTCATTCCGGAGGATGCTGGGTTCACACCCTGTGTGAACGTGTGCCATGTGCAATGATTCCCCTCCCTCCCCGTGCAGATTCCCCTGGCTGCCTTAGGACAGGAGACCGGCACTGGCTTGTACGGGAGAGACCTTGGGAGTGCTGCGTAAGTGCCCAAAACCAGCAAGCACAGGAGGCCGGGGAAGGAGCAGACAGTGATGGGAAGGGAGGAAGGAGGGAGCACTGGTTCAGACACGCTCCAAAGTGAGGGCAGTTATGAGATTAATGAGATTATCCTGTCTGGGGAAGGGAGCAGAACCAGGTTAGGCCATACTGTAAGAAGCATTTAAAAGAGACTGGGTCTAGGTGAAAAATGAAATGCAGCCAACAAATAATTCAACAGCGAGCGCGGCCAAATGGGGTCCCATTTATCTTTCCACTGGCATCTTTTGCTTGTCGTCCTGGGCAGTTTTTCGCTTTGTATCAGTCTTTACTCTGATCAAATAGTGTTAATTCAAGTTCTCTGGACTGGTGTGACATCAGAGTAACGATTTTGGAGAATGCCTTGAAGCTGGATTTCACACAATACTTGTCACTATGGAGTAATGTTATTGAAAGGCTGGGAATTTTGTTATAATCCTTTTTCTGTTGTTCAAACTCCTACAGATTTCTCTTTGAAATTATTTTTTCCACAGCTAGTTTCACCGAGGATACAAAAAGGTTGCAGCAAAGTTGGTTTTGCACAGCAAAAAGTTCTTGATGCATTTGCACAAACCCCGAGTTCTTTAGCCTTTAAAAAAGAGTTTATATTAAAGAGTAAACCACATTAATACATGAATATGGGAACTCAGTAACATTTACAAGTGCTGCTGCTGCTTCTGGGTTGTTTTTTTTGTTGGCCAAAGATGACATCACCCTTCAAACCAGCCAAAACTCGCGACCTGTATTTTTCTGCACAGGAATAAATCTGATAAACTCGAGATTGTATTGACTGGTGTGAACAGTGTTACTGGATCGGGACACCAGTGCTGAGTTTAACAGGAAGGGGAATTAAAAAAACCCAAAAACCTGATTAGCTCTCTCCAGTTGGTGTTTTGGGGCTGCTCCTGCAAAAACTCGCAGCTGGGTGTTTAAAAAGCGAGCGATCCCATCGCGAACTTCCAGACCCCTCGAGTTACTAACGGGGATTTCAGAGCAGAACCCCGGGCACACCCAGACTTTGTTCCCTCACTACATCTGCCAAAATACAGCCCTTGGTGAAAAACACAGCCCTTGGTAAAGACCCTCCGGGCGCTCCGGACAAGGACCCCCAAACCGGGACCCCCCGAGCCGGGACTGCCAGGCTGGGACCCCCCGAACAGGGACCCCTCGAACCGGGACCCCCGAACCGGGACGGGAAGGCGCCGCAGCCCCGTCCTGCCCCCGGGCCGGGTCGTGAGGGGACCCTGAGGGGTCATGAGGGATCCGTGAGGGGTCGTGAGGGATCCATGAGGGGCCGTGAGGGATCCCTGAGGGA
>VWZF01004264.1:654444-679968 GCA_013396755.1 Sclerurus mexicanus
GAGGAGGAGGAGGAGGAGGAGGAAAAGGAGGAGGAGGAGGAGGAGGAGGAGGAGGATAAAAGGGAGGAAGGCTGCGGGCCGCGCGTTGCTCCGGCAACAGCGGGGCCTTCGCGCCGTGAGGGGAGTGGGGGGGGGGCGCTCCCCTCAGACCCGGCCCCGCCGAAACGGGGCGGTTCCCGTTGGGTTTTATTGAAACCCTCGGTTGGAATTAGTGTCTCAGGGCTGTAATAAGGGAGGAAGCTGAGGAATGTGTATCTGTAAATAGGTGTGCGCCGCGGTGTCAGCCCCTGGCCACGGGCCCGGCCTGCCGGGGCGGCTGAGGGGGCGCTGCCCGGGGCAGGCCTGACGTGAGGGGGATGCGGGTTTTCGGGGCAAATATGCTCTCGAATAAACCAGTTCGCGTCCAGGAACGGCATCTGCTTGCCTTGGCTCGGGTGGGTCTCGAGGAGTGTTTAGGTACGGGGCTCGGATCCCAGCGGCTCCGAGCATTGCTTTGTGTTAGAGCACAAGCGAGGTGTTAATTCGAGCCCTTAAATACAGAAGTACCGAGGGGTCAGCAACCCCTGGGGAGGGAAAGGACACGGGGCCCATGAGGTGAAAAACTAAGCTGAATGGCCTGTGGCTCAGTGGCACCATCTAACCACAAACCTTTCCTTTTGTTTTAGAGGAAATAGCTGGAAAACACTGGCTGCCCCTGTGTTTCTGCTGCAGGTAGGTTTTCAGGAGGCACCTGCAGCAACTTGGTCTGCTTTGTGGTGTTTTGGAAGCTGCGCCTCAGATTTCTCATCTGGGAATTTCAGGCCTCGTGTTGTGCCCTGCGTTTCACTTGGGCTGGTGGATTGGAAGAAACCTGGGCTGGTTACTGCAGATACACTTAATACTAAACAAACCCACAGGCCTCCTGTCCCTCTGGGCCCTCTGAACTCAGAAGACCTTCTAATTTGTGCCATTCTGCTGCCTCATTATCACAGTCCTGTCCAGTAGCATTTCAGATTTCAGAAGCTTGGCTGGAAGCACTCGAAGAATTGCATGGCCATGTCCCCATCCTTCCAAGGATAACACAGACCTGTTGTGTTTGGCTTATGCTGTGCCATATTGTTCACTCTCCCACTCTTTGCTCAGTCAGTCACTCGCAGCGTGTTTGGATTATGAAGGACAATGTGAAAAAAAAATCTTAATTTGATTCTCAAATCAGGAAAAGCAATTATAAATCTTTTATTTTTAAATAGTGTTTTATGGTTGGAAATTATGCGTGCCTTCTGTACATCGCTTGGAAGGGTATAAATATAAAAGATTTGTTCAGCTGTTTCTTTTTTGTAATTATAAAATGCAGTAAAGTACAAATGTAGCTTTAAATCAACATTGTTCCCAAACTGCTTTTCATTGTTACATGGACTGGAAATATGAAATTAATTCGTGGCAGCTTATTAATCAATAATGTTTGCTCAGGCAGGTCACTCGCTGATTTATCTCCAATTCACAGCTCATTAGAAGGTATGTAACTCTTCAGAGATGTTGTTATGTAACAGGTATGTTTTCCTGGTGCTATTAATGACCTCTGGATTTAGTAACTCCAGACACAAGAACGATTTCAGAGATTATTCACATAAAATTGGAGGTCTTTTCCCATGAGTATTGCATATATTAGGTCATGGAATACCTGGTAATAAATTTACTAGTCTGGTTTTGGATTCCACTCCCAGGATGCCAATAAATTTCAGCCAGCCAAGCTGGATCAGCGTCAGGGCACGTTTTCGGGTGAAGATACACTCAGATACAAGTACCCCAGACTTTCCCATCCTCCCAGGTAGAGGTGGTACCTCCCTAATTGGTGCAATCAGCAGGTTTGATCAGTGTGTACCTGCTTTCCCCGGGGTTGTTCAGAGCATGAGAACATTGGAACAAACACTGATCCTCGGGGAACTCTTCCCATTGCTGCCCTGGCAGCTCAGGACTTGCCTCTGCAACACTTACTCTGCACTAAAAGTTGCTGAGAGCTCGTTCTCCACACAGAAATATTAGAAGAAAATATTTTGTATCCTAATACCAGTTCCTGGAGGAGCTGTGCAGAAATCCTCCTGCAGAGCAGGTTAAGGGGTTACAAATCTGCATCTTTGATGTGACCTTTTTACACCAGGAGGGGTGGAAGGAACTGGTGCTTTGAAATGAGATGTACAGCATGCATCTGTGGTGAGATTTAAAGGAGCTGATCTCAGATACGTGGAGAGCAATTTTAGTTAATGATATGACAAAAAATCGGGTTTTTCTGTAAGACTCTGTAGAATAGCAGAATGTCCTGAATATTCAAAGGCTTTATTGGTTGTCTTCATTTTACTCAAAATGTTGCTTGAGTATGGAAGGCTTTTGCAAAACTAAGAGAGTTTAGTTTAAATTGTTTGAAGGATTTGAAAGTCTTGCCAAGAGGCTCAAATAACCTTTAAAATGTGAATGTTTCCTGAGCTCTGAATGCTCAGTCTTTTTTCAAACAATCTCCTGCAACAACACAACCCTTACTTCAGCTTGTGTTCTGAGCACAAGAAACCAATTCCTGTGCTCCCAAATGTGAGATGCTGCGTGGTAGAGACGAGTTTTGAGCGCTCATCCCTGGGCTGGTGGCAGAGGAGCTGCATTTCACTGGTGAACTCTGATCCCGTGAGCTTTGTCAAGGAGACTCGCAAGGAATTTGAACCAGATATTTTTACATTGCAATGACATCATCCTGCTCCCTGAGGTTTCCACAAATCTTACAAGCCCTCTGTGTGCTCGTTCCTGTTAAGTCATTCTAAACTGAGAGGAATTCCACTGCAATGGTGTCATGTAATAGTTACAAAACTGGTGAATTAGATCCCGGAGTCTTGTTTATTTATACATAGATAAAGGCTTGAATGAGAATCAGCCAGCGGAGCCACAAAGGGCAGCTGCAGTTTTTGCTCCCTGCACAGGAGGGTGCTCAGCTTCTGTCTTTATCCACAGGAAAGAGCGATTCCCGTGGTCATTAGGACGAAGCGGAGCAGCTGTTTTCTGAACCGATCTTTTCTTGTAGTGGCATTGAAGGATCTGTTAAATACAGCGACTCGAAAAGTGTTCAGCTGTTAAAGAATTTTGAGAAGCTGTGTGTTAATTGGTTTTGTAAAACCAGCGCAGAGGTATTTAGGTCAGAAGATGTAATGATCGTGACGCTGTATCCTTTAATGGGTGTCCTTAAAGGTGCCAGAATTTTCAGTAGAATCTTTGAAGTTTCTCAGAATTGGATTTCTTTCCCAGTCTAATGTGTTAATCTGAATGTGTGAATCGTTCAGTTGGACAATGAATTCTGTATGTAAACATGAGTGGATTTACTAGGAAGGAGTAGGTAAGTTTGTTAATTTGTATTCCATCTGTTGTGCCTGCTAATAGTTATCTTTAATTATGCTTTATTTGCCTTGGTAAATCACAGAATTATAGAATATCCTGATTTGAAAGGACCCACTAGCATCACCAAAGTTTAAATCCTGGCCCTGCACAGAACAGCCCCAACAATCCCACCATATGTGTGATATGTAGTAATATATTTTAGGTTCAAACTCCAAATTAGTGGTCTAACATAACTCATAAACTGCAGTTTTACCAACTTTCTGTTTACATTTTTGGAGATCAGTTAAACAAGGGCCTTGGGTGTTGTTATCTGGTCAGATTTTAGTTAGGAGTTGTTAACATGTTCTGTCTGAAAACAGTTTGATAAACCTCTGTCTTGTACAAGGCCAGGATATTCCGACCCTCTGGACACAAACCCAGTTGCTAAGGAGAGACAATGTTGAGTTTAAAAAGCAGCGCCATTGTAGACAGATTTCCAGATATTTCTTCTCAGGATAAATACAAACCCAGAAATGCAGTAGGCAACGTTTTGTTTGTCGTGTTGAACAGGATTGTCCCATTACGGTCAGCACATAAATATTTGCTTAATTTCAGTCAATATTTACCTCACTGGTCAATAAAACTTGTCTTGCACTTCACAGAGTTAATATTTACTTGCTGGTTTTAGTTTGGTGACAACATTACAATTCTCTAATTGTATGGGGGGCTTTTTTCTTCTTTTCTAATGAAAAGAGATTTTATATTAACATGTGTGACAGTTTATTAGGAAGTGTTCTCCACCAGTAAGACCATGTTTGTCCTGTAATAAGATTACCCAGATTATGCCCATAACATTTTACAAGTATGGAAAGATTTGTTTTTAAAGGGTTAAATGACTACATATATTACCAAATTTAAAAATAATTATGTCTGTTATGCCCACATGTGGGTCATTGTTTTCTGATTTCATTAATGAAAATGTTTTACTTGGAGATGGGATACTGATATTTGTATAATTTCTGGAATTATGCTTGTTCACTCCAGAATTTGTTAGGATATGGATCACACAGAAGTGAGTGTCTATAATTTTACCAGACTTGGCCTTGTTGAAATCAGGGATGGATTTTCCTTTGACCTCAACAGCAGCAAGATTGTGTAGGATGAAATAGTAACACTGTAAAATCAGGACCTGAATGATGCAAAAGTTGCTGATGAGGGGCATCCTGTTGCTGATATTATGGGTATCCTGTGCCCCCTTGTTATGACAAAATCAGGTCTAGACCTCAACAGCTTGGTGAAGAGGTTATAAAAATAAGGCTGTAAAAATTAGGATGCAGATACTGATTCATAAGCAGAGGTTTCTGGAAGGAAATTGGAGTACTCCTCTTCCTGATTTGGAAATTAATTTTCTTTTGGAAAGCCAGCACAAATTTAGCCATTTTTTCAGCTCGGTCAGAGTAAGTAGCCACACTTTTGTGGCTTAGGAGGGAATCCAGAGATGAAGTTTAGATCCTTTGAGTTGGCTACGCCACCTTTCCAGACATGGCACTTCACTTCCACGGAAGAATTTCTCCCCCATGCATTTCTGTGTGTATCATAGTGGGCTCTCTGCTTATTTTTCAGTGGTTTATGTATGTTATAAGTTGATCCATGACAGGATGGGGTGTTTGACTTCCCACCTGCTCGAGGCTTTGTGTGCAGCATCTGGGTAAGAGGCAGGCCCAGCCACGTGGTGTCTGCTCAGAGGAGATAACAGGGGTGTTTGTTCAGCAGCACGTGTTATCTTGCTGTCATGCCCACTGTTCTTGCAGGGGTGCACTTAAACCCAGTGGAGTGGCAGCCTGTCTGCACTTATGTCACCTCAGAATGGTGACTTTATGTTTCATACAGTTAGAGACAAGGGGAGAGCTGTTTAATTCAATTAATCTCATGGTCTGAGTCTTCAGCTGAGCTGAAGTGACTGAACTAAATCACAGCACACCCATATCCCTCAAACTGTCAAATGAAACATCTGTTTATGATAATGATTATCTTAATCTAAGAGTTCTAGTTTATGTAGTACTTTCCTTCATTAATGGAAAATACTTACAAACTTACTTATTGCTTAACCAAGAACTACCCACCTAACATCTTAGCAGAGAGCAGAAAAGAGGCACTGGCGATGAAATGCTGGTCAACAAGAAGACTTTGTGTTTCATTGTTTCGATGGCGACACAATAATTGTTTTCTATCACGCAGAATTACCACAGTGCTAAGAGGCAATTGGAAAATGCATTTCTCTTTGATCCCTAATTTGAACTTTTATATAGGTCATGTAATTGTCTACACACAGCCTGCTCAGGTGACTGTTTCACAGGTGCACTTCATTCCTGCCTGCTCTTTCTGCAGGGAGCTGAGCTTCCTCCTGCTGAACTTCACCAAGTTAACCATGTCCCAGGCTCCAGTGCTGCAGTCAAAGTGGGCTCCCTTAAATCTGGCCCGTTTGCAGGCCGAGCCTGACACACTGGGTTTGGTACAGCTGCAGAATTAACATTCAGAACTCCCATGCTGCACAGTTTTCCCACGTGGCGCATGAAAATGCTGTGCAGTTCCTCTCTCCAAGGCTCCTCTATTAGGGCATTAACTGGCTGTTTGCCTCCCCTTTGGTTGCTGTTTTAATTTATATAATATACAGTTTTACACACTCACCCAAATTACTATATATTGCAAGATAAATATGGTAAATTATTTGCCCAATATTGGCTTAACAGTCATTTTCAAACTGTGAAAGTCAATGGAAAATAAATCTGACAGAGGACTGGTGAAATGAAAGATACAGAATCGTGGAATGAATGAGTTGCTAGAGAATAACTTGTGCTTATATGTATCTTAATTAGTTACAAGAAAATGGAATCAGATAATGGAACTTCTTTTCCCACAATTATAAAGGAAACTGTGGATTGATGTGTCTGGTAATAGTGGGAGGTGGTGGAAATACTCAAGGAGCTGGACCATTGCTTCTACCATCTCCTGTGACTATGCTGAGTTCTGTTAACTGGTTTTTGGAAGGGCAGGTTTTCCATGGTTTTGGTGGGGTTGGAGGAAGGTGTAATGGCTTCAGAACATGTCAATGAGTGTCTGAAGGCAGGTTTGGATGTTGTGTTTCAAAAGGTGATGGAAGGAAACATGGCTTTCTTTGAACCCTGATGGTTTGGATGTTGTTGAGTTTCCAGTCAAGAAGAAAATGGACCAAACCAGATTTCAGTCTTGGATCTCTCCCTCTTCTCATCCAGGATAGGCCTGTGTGCTTTCACAGTCTGAAAGTGATCCATTTAATCCTTCAAAGCAGAGAATGGCCTGCATTTCATTCAGGACTTTTCAGGATTTCATTCAGGGTTTTTCATCACAGACTGGATTTCATTCAGGAAGATTTTTGGAAAAGTAGATCATTGGGTTTAGGGAGCAGGTGGATTTTAAGGTCATGTGGCAGGTCAATAACATGAGGAGTAGAGCCTCCTCCATGCCTTTTCATGGCGAAAAATTCTGTCAGTTTTATATTCCAAAGAAATGTTTCCTCACCTTTATTTTGCTAAGAATTCTTTTTAGCAACCAACTAAAATTTTGGTCCTTTATAGTTTTTCAGTCCAGGCTTGTAAGTCACTCCTTCCTCTTTATTCAGCCTCTTGTGGTCCCTCCCAGGCAGGAAAATCTCAGTTTTGCTTCCTATGGAGTCGGCAGTGAAGGATAAATCAGGAACAGTGAGGAATTCTTGCTGGTGCTGCCGTGTCTCCTGACAGAAGAGCAGAGCCACAGAGGAGGAAATAGCATTGACATTCTCCATAAAGCAGAGAAAATAGGTGCAGGCAAATATTTTAAATTGAACTCTGATGAAATTATTGTTTATGGCCCAGCTTCTCCCTTCCATCCAGAATGTGTCATTTAGGTGATTGGGCCAGCAGGTGCAAACATAATTGAATTCAGGGAAATAAATAAGGAGGGAGGCTGGGGATTGTTTGCTAAAAAGAAGACATCTAGTTTACTAATTAGAAGGATTTATAGGATGCTGTACTTAAAACAGATGATTATTGATGGCTGATCTTAGTCATGGGAGGTGCCTTGTGGCTGCAGTTTCCTCTGGCCTCGCTGTGCACGGGCTGTCACTGCACACACAGCGATGGGACCTGGTGCTCATCCCCTGGGCAGGGGCTCTGCCTGGGCTGCCCCATCCCGGCAGTGTCCAAGGCCAGGCTGGAGCAACCTGGGATAGGGGAAGGTGTCCCTGCCCGTGGCAGGGGGTGGAAATGGATGATCTTTAAGGTCGCTTCCAACCCAAACCATTCCATGACTCTGTGGTAGCCACAACCCTCTGCACTGGACACTGTTGTTTTCATCTGGAAACTTTATGAAAGGCTGCAGGAAACAATGTTATCGTCTTAGAGAGGAGGTATTAAGAGATATATGTGTTACATCTGTCTTTCAATTAGCTGCAAAGAGTAAAGAAGTTGGAATTCTTAACTGCAGAAAACTAAGGTGGAGAGCCTGTTGAAATTCGCATCTATCTGGGTAGCAATCTGAAGGTATTTTAATGGAAATCAGAGGTGGATATTAAACTAAAATATTTGTCAGGTGACACTGCTGAAGTGCAAGTTAAATTATTTTAATTAATTATTTATTTTAAAGGAAGTAGTGACGATAACTCTGGAGTTTAGGCCAATATCATTCCTCCTTATTTTAATGCTCAAAGCTCTCTCAGTTGCTGGTGAGCTCATCAGGGCAGCCATGGATGAATTACACATTTCCCATGCCCTTATCTAATTCATTTCTCCCTTCTGCACCTTGGAATAATTTGAATATGAAGTATATCAGGAAAACAGAGTTGTTTTCTCCTCAGTGGAGAACTCGAGCAGAACTATTCCTCACAAAGAGTAACAAGCAGCCAGAGTGAATTACCATGGAGGAGGTTGCAGCTGAGCTTGTAAATATTATTTTGAGAGACTTACATTTCCTTCTGGAAGGAAAGAGCATTAAGGGACATTTTGAAAAGTAGAAAGGGAATAATAGCAAAAAAACCTCCCTAAGATAAATTTGGCTCACCAGCCTTTTTGCTATTTGGTGCCTGACATTCATTTTTTGAGATATATCAGTTACATCAAGCTGAGGCCAGTTGAGTTTTATGTGCCTGGTAAAAGGGAGCTGATTCACAAGGATCTGCTCCATTCTCTTCTGTCACCTCATAATTCTATTACTGTGTCTGTACATTATTTCAACCAGCCAAATACATTTTTTAAAACAATTTGTAGAAAAATAAATTGAAGTTTCAAAGTAAATATTTTAATATTCCCTCACATGCATTCAGTTGTTCTACTGAGCTTCTGTACTGCATGTTCCTCCAAGTAATTTGTACTGGAGTAAAATAGGGAGTGAAAATTCAGATTGGAAATAGATTCATTTGGTATTTCAGAGGGTTATGATTTAAGTTTTTCTTATGCCCAGCAACACATAAATGAGTATACAAGGAGTGAGAATGCACTTCAGGGTTGTGACAAACACTCAGTAGGAGCTATGGAATAAGAGAGTCCTTTAACACAGGTTGCACTTTGCATTTGGCAGGGCTGGTCTGAGCAGGGGCTTGTAATGCCCCTGGAGACTGGATCTCTGGATTTGGTGGGAACCAGTAGGTCTGGAGGTGTCTTGATCTGTTTGCCATTCCTCCTGCTCCTCAGGAAGTGCAGCCACATCACTCTGCTTCCAGAGCCTCCCTCTGGGTGCAGCCTGTGCTCCTGAAAGGCTGGTGTGTCCCATGGACAGTCCAGCTCAATGTAAAAGCTATTTCAGTTCGTGATTCAATTGCCAGATTATCCGGACTGCGTGTGTTTTGTATGTGAGTCATACAGACGTAGACTTCAGTGTTTGTGCTACCTGGTTTTGGTGTGTTTGTGTTTAATGCAACTAAAAGTTGTAAAATGGGTAAGCTGGAGTCTTTAAAGAAGCCACCAATGTGCATTTGCCTGAGTTTCTTCAACAGTAGAGGAGAGAGGGAGAATTCCAGGCACATCATCCTGCCTTCACAAGTCTGCAGGGATCTCCAGGGTGGACTTACCCCTGTGTGTGAGGCAGTAAACAGCACTGTGCTCTTGTTGCATATGTGTGCTTAGTCCATGTGATCCATGTAATCCAGGGATCCTCCTCTGTCCGGACAAACGTGTCCATCCACCCTCTGGGCAGAGTCCTTAAGGTTGGCACAAATGGGCAGTTGCAGTTGGGATCACCCAGCACTCCTGGTTTAGTGAAGATGCAGAATTTCCACTCTAACCACCCCACAGAACAGAAAAATTACTGCATTTGAATATTCTTCCTTCACTGACTGAGACAACACTAAGCTGGTGATTGAGGTGTTCCTCCCAGAAACCTGCATCTTCCTGTGTTCCCTCATCCTCAGGTGACAAAAGGTAGGAAGGAGGGGGGAATGGAAAGGGAGGCTTTGCTTGCTCAAATCTTGACTTCTAAAGCAAAGCTGAAGAGAGCAGCCCTGGTGTCCGGGTTTGCAAAGCAGGGCCCAGGGATGGCCAGCTGGGGCTGGTTTCTGTCCTGGGTATTGCTCACACTTCCCTGCTCTGACAGCGTTTTAGCTTTGTTGCTCAGTCCTGTGCTTGGATGCGCTGGCACTGTCTCACATCATGGGAGAGCCTTTCCCCTGCTGCAGGGTTTCTGTGGCACCTCCTCAGCACAGAAATGGGACCTTTCCACTGGCTCCTGCAAAGCAAAGCCCCCTCTCGTAGCAAAACCTCATTCTCCTCAGCGTTGTTCCACATTGTGTACCCACGGAGGGTCCTCCTGGACTTAGTTCTAAAGGAATAATGATGCTATTTAAATATTAAACATCAAAGTTCTTCTTTTGTTGTTAAACCAATATTAAAGTAGGACAAAACTGATTTGCAGTTTATGGTTTATTCCAGAGTCGCTGGTGTTGCAGCTGCTGTCCTGTTCCAGCAGTGCTGGCACTGCCAGGAGGCACAGAAATGTAGATTTTAATCAAAAAACTGTGTCTGAGATACACTTCAGTTAAATTATAAATTAATCTCACCCTGTGAAATTCCAAGCTGTTAAAAAGGGCGAGTGGCTGCAGCGTCCTCTGAAACATTTCAAACCCCCATCTTTTGTCAGGATGTGATTCCGGTGTCCTGGAATTGGGTGTCTTTTCCTCACAGATTGTTATTTAATCACTATATATTAGCTTTCATTGCCCTTTTGATATATTTAAGCTCATAAACTTCTCATTGACTGGATTGAATTTACCATGATGTTGTTACTTTTTATGAATGGAATAAATCAATATCAGATCTGTTGGGTTTGCACTGAATTGTTTATTTTAAGGGCTGCTTAAACTTTACTGAAAGAAAATGGAAACTCTGCTGCCCAGAGCTCGCCTTTCATGCTCACAGTTTGGTGACACTGAGATCCGACCTGCCTCAACCAGCAAGTGCTGAATGTGTTATCTAGAGATACAAGGCTAATAAAATGTCCTAACATTCTTTGTAATGTGATACGTTTTGCAGTATTCCCAATATATAACATTTAAATACTTGCAAGCTACTTTATTATTGTAATAGAAAGCTTTTGTTTCAGTATTAGGGAATATTCCAGGGTAAGACTGGTTTTTTCCCCCTGAAAATAGTAACTCTGTCTTGAAAATATCTGTCTGATATCTCCTTATATATGAGGAAATAGTAACTTATTTCCCTCTGAGATTATAGTCCTCAATCTGTACAAACCAGCTGATTTCGTCCATGAATTTGAAGCACAGAAACATCCTTGGGTTCATTTTATCCTCGAATTTTAGGATTGTGGTTTCTTGCTCTTTTTTGTTTGTTTAATAGTAACTAAACCCATCTATTAATCAGGTGATGTTAAATACAACCAGGTGCTAAACCGTGTCTGCTGGATATAAGACTCGGGAATCCTTACACCAGTGTAATGCTGTGATACCAGCCTGGACTTTGTGCTGGCTGGAGGTCTTTGTTGGGATCCAGTGTTGCCCCTGCAGGTTTCTGCCCCGCTATTTATGCATCTTTATTATTGTATTAAGTAGCTAATTAAATCTGGTCAGGTTAACCTTTCTTGGTGATTAGGAGTAGGCATCTCAGTCACTGAAAAGCTAATCATTTGGAGTGGAACATCTTGTTCTTGTTTGAATAAATATCTGTGTTTACATTCACACAGCATTAATCACTTGAACCAGACTTTTTTGGGGGAAGAGAAACAGAGTGCCCAGAGCGGGTTTCCAAATGCTGGGTGCAGGAATTATAAGGGAGGTGCCTTTCCCTTCATTCCCCTCCATGGGCAAAACGGGGAGACATTTTGGATTAATAATCCAGAACTCAAAGTACAGAGAGAGCTGATTTGTTTCCAAATAACTCTAAAAGCAGAGTCCTCCAGGCTGACCCTCTGAACTAAGCCCTGTTTCCTTGATGAGAATTCCTCAGCAGTAGCATTCCAGTATTTTCCTGGTGGGGCACTTTTCATTCTTTTCCAATTATTGCTGTTATTATTTTATAACTATTTATCTTTGTTCTGTGGTCTGTTCTTTTGTTGAGCACCAGTGAAAGCTCCTTGATCCTTTCCCCTGTCCTTCCCCTTGGTTTGAGATTTTCTGCCAACTCTTCTGCTCTAAAACCTTTTATTTTTTTTCCCCTGTTTTTCTTCCTGCAGCAGCTGGATCTTGCCTGGTACAACCATTGCCCTTATTGCTCATGGAGTCGTGTATCCCTAAAAATGCTCCATATGTTGTGGCTTTTGTCATCAGGGTTGGAAAGACCAAAAGGAGAGATGGCGAAGTGACCTTTTCGGTCCATGAGAGGCTCAGGAGCATTTAAATTCTTTTATGGGACAGACCTGATAGCTCAGCCAAGGATGTTTGTACTAGAAACTATTTTATTTTGAAGGTGAAATATTGTTTCTAAACTATTGCCTCTCAGCAAGGAAGGAGATCTGTGAACTCAGTGCTCTGTGGTCCAGAGAGCAAGTGGGATGTTGGGAGCTGTTAGGGAAGAAATAGAGTAAAACCCCAAAAGAGTTGTTGATGCCCTCTAAACCCACCCTCTGTGTGTGTGTGTGTGAGTGCTCTGTGCCTCAACGGGGGCATGGCAAGCCAGCCAACAGTGCCAGGATCTGGCAGATGTGGTGAATGTGAACCACATTCCCCCGTTCCTGCCACAAAAGGCCTCCAAGGCATTTAAAGATGTAACTTTTATGCTGTTCCTTTTTGGATTAAAATGGTCTTCTGTAAGTGATTTTATGATACATATAAATATTATGGTTATCAGTCTTCACAGTTAAAATAAGGCTCTTTTCCTTGGCAGGAGGAAGGCTATACATGCAAATTCAGTTTCCTGATGCATTTCCACTAACTCTGCCCTTCTGTTCTGGCAGAATTAGGAAAAACTGTGTTTTTTGTTTCATCTTTTATCCATTTCTTTATGCATCGTGTGTTCTTCGAGTCTCACTTTATTTCTGATTTCATTATCTTTCCCACTCTTTTTCCTTTTCAGGGGTACTTTTGTGGCTGCATTTTTTTCTTTATTTTGTTCACTGTGCCTTGAACTTTCTCCCAAATCCTTCAGTTTTGCCCTTTTTAGCCAGACCTGCATACGCACATTGAGCCATGATTTTTCTCTTCTTCCGTTTCCACTTCTTTTCCTCTTCTACTCCAGTATTTAGCTTTTCCTCTTCCCTCCCTAATGATCCCACTTTCCCCCAGCATTTGTGGTTGTTTTTCTTTCCCTGGACCTTTCCTGTCCTTTTCTTGGTATTTTGTGCCTGAACAGGAAATTTGGCCTGGAGTTTTTTCCTTAACAGTGCAAAACTGGGTAGAAACTCCCTTAAAACTGTGTGGGGCAGGGTATGTCCTCACTGACCTGTGGCATGAGAGTGACTGGAAGACAACAAATTCCTGTTTAGCAAATATAACTTCTCCTAAAAATTCAGGCTCCATCCTTCCAGCTGGAAACTAGAGAATATAATGGGTTGTTACAAGCTGTTAAAATCTGAGACTGAGGAGGGGGAATAGGCTGAAGTTATTCCATGGATTGTTCTGTTCTTTGTGGGAGGCTGTTAAAATAAAGCAACAGTATAAAAGATGAATTATATACAACTTAATGTAAAGCTGTTTGAAGTCATTATGATATTTCTTCCCTGATTGTCTAACATTTGTGTACTTTTAGAAAGTTTTACATTTTTTGGTTCTTTCCGAACATTATGAAAATTGTACTGAGAGGAGTAAATTCATCTGCATAAAATTGACTGCAAAGAGCAATTAGTCCTTCATTAATATGCAAATTTGGTCCAGTGCAGATTCATCTATATATGAGGCTTAAATATGCAAGTCAGTCTTGCTGTGCGAGAAGCCCAGATGCTTTTATTTACTTTGAAATTGAGGGATTTGGTTAATGATGTTGTTGACAGGAAAACTTGAATAAATTTGATGATCACCATCTTTCATATTAGACGAGGCCCATGGAAAAAAATTACCAAGTAAAATACCAATTTTATTTGGTAATTTCCTCTTACCAATCTAGTAATAAAATGTAAGATACAAAGTAATAGAGTTAGATTTCCTAATGTAGTTATCCTGAGACTTAAACTGTTCCCCAAAGATAGAGCCATTTTTCTTAAACTTTGTTTTTCCAGAGGGTAAAGACATCTCCATAAGCTGTGTGAATAACATGCTGCCTAGAGATTTAATATTGGAAAGTTGGCTCTGTGGCTTGTTTCACTTGGGGAGAGTCTATAAACCTGGGAATGGAAAAGCAGGAGCTTTGGAAATGGCTCTTCATCATCTCCCTTCAATTATCTGTGGAGTCTCCTCAAGGGCTGGTGTGAGTTCTGTGCTCTGACCCTCTGGGGCCAGCCTGGAAGTTCTCTGAACACATGGCCCGTTATATTTGGATCACCTAAGCTGCCTAATGAACATTTTCCTAAATATCTTTAAATCTTTACAGCCCTCAGCATTGAAACTTTCTTCCTGCCATCACTGGCCTTGGCCTGGCTCGGGGAAGCAGGATTTTCCCTTCCCATTAGTGGGATGTGTGTCACGCCTTTCCTCCTCTCCTGGCTCCTGCCCCAGTGTGCTATGGCTCTTCTGGCACATCCAGGATTGCCCTGGTTTTGCCCAGCAATGCCACAGCACCATCTCTCACTCAGGTGTGGGCAGAGTTCCCTTTGCATTTGTCAGCCTTGTTTCCCTCGCAAGGCACCACAAGCTATTTCTCCTCATGTTTCTTCCTTCTTTTTCCCCCTGTAGTTTCCTCAGGCTTAAATTTAGCTTTGGCTTAAGCAACCTGGTCTTTGACTTCAATCATGCCCACTTTTTCCTGGACTAAATTTGATGCTGTGTCTTGCCTGTGTGGGGCATTGACACTTCCAAAACAACAGAGAAATGTAGTTTAAATGGACTGAACTCTCTGGCAATTTATAAAGCTCTGGTTGCAACTACCCAAGGGCAAGTTAATAGATTAGTCCATTTGATTCCTCTGACTTCCTGGCACAGCTGGTTGGGATATAAATCCTCCCAGCAGTGAACAGTTAGTTTCCAAATCCTTAATGTGCTCTACGAGGCAAACAGTTTATACAGCCGTGGGAAGGGAAGGAAGATTCAGTGGGACACTCAAAGTGATGTGCCTGTTCCCGTGGTCGTGGTGGGGGCTGGCAGGTGAATCCATGGAACTGAGTGTTTGGGGGAGCACATGAGGGGTCTGTTAGTTTTGTAAAGTTATCCTGTAAGGCATCTGTCCTTTTTACCATCAGAATGGGGCACTGACAGCTGTCAGAGGGCAGTTTGTTTGCAGCGCTTCATATTCTAGGAGGTGACAAACTGATTGAAAGGTGAAACTTTAAAAACACAACATCTGCACAGACTTACAGAGCCTTTGAGAACACAGAGTTGTTGAACAGTCTCTATTATTTTACAGTACCATCCACAGCAATCTTGGCTTCCTGCTCCAGCTCCCAAAAGGCAGAAAATATTAATTTTGAAATACATTAACAACAGGCATCTCAGCACAACCTGAGGTTGTCTCCTATCAACTATGTAATCTTTATATTCTAGATTAATAAACACTTCAGCCTTGGAGTTTATTAGTCCAAAATATATTTATTACCTCATAAATTCAAACCCCCTCCAGTTACCATCTAATTAAACTGCAGTTCTGTGCATGCTATCTTTGGGGATGTATTAATAATGAAATTATCTCCTGAAACAGTAATTACATACTTTGTGCATTCTTTGCCACACTTGTTTCAGTGTCTGTGTGATGAGTGGGGCTCACAGTGCTCCATTGTTTCGGGCTCCTCCAAACTCTCTGTGTGTCCAAGGGTGAGTAGGATTGGTTTTCCCTCTTAGGGGAAGAGGGAGAGAAGTTTGTGCGTTTTTGCACTTGGACAGGGGAAGGACCAACACCTTATAGGAACAGTTACGGAATGTGATTGTGCAAGCGGTTTTAGCCCTTGTTTTCTCTTCGCTCTTTGAGGAGATTACTCACAGGAGGAAAACCTCTGTGCAGGACCTGCTTTGTAAAGCACTTGTGGCTACAGCTGCCAAAAGGTGAAGACAACCCCTTCATCTGCAGGAGAATATTCATTCCTGGGCCTTCGCTGGTGCCATCCTTTGGAAAAAGGAAAAGGGTCTTCAGTCCTTCCTCAGGAGAGAGATGTACTTACAGTTTAGTGCAGTGGTAAGTGTACTCCCTGTTTTCTGATTCACAGATTTACTGGCTGTGCCTGTGCTTGTGCTTTATCAGGGCTGTGCTCCCATCCTCTCATCACACGCTGGCTGACTGTGGATTGACAGGATTTCTCTTGCTCACTGTTTCAGTTCCTCCAGACCGAGGTGCTGTGGTCCCTCCCCTGCGCTGGGAGAGGCTCGGGAGGCAGCAGGCAGAAATACCTCCCCGGGATTTTTGGAGCCGCTTATCTCCAGTTCAAGTACAGCTGTTGAGCAAGAGTGTGAGCGTGTGATTCTTGTTGACACAGGCTCCTGGCAGGAGCGGGTTTGCTCTCTCTTGTACTTCCAGGTGCTGTATTCCACAGGTTTGTGCTTTGGGGATCCATCTCTTGGTGGAATGTCCTGCTTTGTGGCTGCTGTGTTGTCTTGCCTTCTGTCCAACCTTTTTCACTGCAGCTGCTGGGGCTGTGTGTTGGGAGAAAGGCACTTCCTACCAGTGTCTTCACTGAAGCCTTTAGGTTTTTCCAGCACAAGCTTTGCCTCTCCCCTGGTTTTCTGCTCTGCGAGGTCTGATGCCTTGCTGGAATTCCATTGCCAAGTTACACTGTGTGAAACACACTGATATTCGGACCATCTCCAGTACTTATCAAACATCAATCAATCCTCTAGCGAGTGATCTAGTTAAATAAGACTTTTTTAGACTAAGCATGCTGAAACTTTTGATACGTGGACACAAAGGAGCCAGTTTTATACTGGTCATGGAGTAATAGAATTGATTTTTTTTAATATGATATCAAGTAGTGGTCACTCACTTCATGCAAAGGGATTTGATTGAACTTCCAGCTGGAGTTCCATCTCCACCCCTACCCTGCATTTGCAGCTTGATGCTTTCCTTGCCTTTTGCAGTCATCAGGGGCCAAGTTTTCAAGTCTTCTCTTTTTGGTTTCACTGTACAGTCCTGCAAGAATTCTGCCAACAGCAAGGCCAGTGTGTTTGAAAGCAGATGATGTTCCTACCTACCTAATGCCTTCTAAACCTGGTCAGGCTTGAATATCTAAGTATTAAGAGTGACTCAAAACTCTAGCTTTCATTTCTGTGTTTCCAATGCATTCCAAGAAGGCACTATTTACTTTATCCAGTAATTTTCATCTTCCAGCGATCACAGGGATTTAAATCAGATTGTTCACATGGGTGAGTGTTATTCTTTGAAAGTAAAAATGCGTGACAAGCTTCTGTATTTTGTGAGTAGATATTTGTAAACTGCAAGATAAAACATAATTATTGTATGACATATTTATTACAGGATCTCCAATGGCTTTATCAGCCTAATGTCTGGGAATTCACCTTCTGAGACTGAACATCTTGTGCTCATTGTCCTAGTAAAATTGGTGTCTGATACCACCTGGCCACACTGTACAGTGGAACATCCCCATTGTGTTAAATAGAAAATATTTGGAAAGAATAATTAGATTTATGATATATTATTCAAACATTCATTATCGTTATTGTTATTATAATCATCATTATTAGTATTATTACTACGACGTAGGGTTAATTACTGGTTTGTGAAAACCTCCTGCTTTCAAAGCTCTCACCAGTCTAATGTTTCTGGTGGCTGTGGGTGGGAAGGGTGGTCTGTGTGTCCCCAACCCAGCCGTGTCCTGCCTGTGCTGTCACATTACTGTTTGGTGTTGCTCTCTGGTTTGCAGACTTTCAAACTAGACCCCTTTCTGAAGCGTTTTTCCTGATGTGAATAAATCCACTGCAGAATACTCACAGAGGAAGAGGTGTTTGTTGTTAAGCAATTATTTCAGATGAAACACAGAAGGGTGGTATTACAGTCTGAGGTTCTTTTAGCCACAGGCATGAATCTGAAGATGAATTCTGGGAATTTAGGGAAGGAAAAAACTGTTTGTTTGTTTGTTTTTGAATTTTTTCCTTCTTGTCCTCTGTATTTTGCAGTGATTGCTCTGAGTCTGGAGGTTCTCATCTTAGGAAGAACTTCATGGCTGAAGGGATGAAGACAATGACATCAGAGCCTTTGCCACTCATGGCAATTGCCCTGGAGACAAACACAGCTCAGAAGACAAATGTTATGAGCTACCTGTAAGTTCTGGTTCACTAAACAGACGAAGAGCCAGAGATACTTCTGAACTTGCAAGTGAAATTTATTCTCCAGGTGATGGCTGAGCTCATTATCTGCTCCTCTTTCTAAATGCAAAGTAAGGTGTGAAATGCCCATGTATTCTATATATAACAGCTGACATGTTTTCTGCCTTCCTGTGTTTGCCTAAAAAGTCATGGATAATCAATTTGATGTGCAAAACACACTGCAGGGATGAATTCTGATACATATCCCTTGCCATGTCTGTGCTGTTTGGAGAGGCAAAACTTCCAGAAAAGGAACAGCAATGGAAATCTTCCTGATAATTTTCTCATCAGTGTTTTTTCCAAGGACATATCTGGAGGTGGATTCTATAGACAGTGTTTGGGTTTCTTCTCCCCCCTGAGTGGTTGGATCTGTGTGTGTCAGTTATTTTCTCTCTGTCTTTCTTGCTGTATTAGAAAGCAAAGTTACCTCATCACTTCAGGAGAGATATTTATATGTATATATCACTTCAGTCCCTATAATCCTAACTAGGAAAAGCTAATCCAAAACATTTACTTTTCAGACTATTTTTGTTATTTAAACATATGTCTAAAACAACTTTGAAAATTCCCTCCATGTATTACAAATAAATTCCCATCCTACTGGTGCTGAGAAGCAGAGCAGGCAGGAGCCAGCAGCAGACAGATGTGATTGTAACAGAGGTCCTTGTTTAATAAATAATAGATGGGTTGTAATGAGACTTGTGGTCTTAATAAACTCTTAGGCTGTTTTTAACACAGCCAAAGTAAGTTTAAAGTCTGATTTATTAGTTCTAACCCTATAAGATGACTTTCTGCCTTGCTTATTTTCAAGGACAAAACCCAACATTTTTCTTATTTTGAGATAATTTCTCACAAAATAGAGTATCTGTAGCTCTAGCAAATAAAAGGGAAGTTTTTATGGATGAAAAGGATGAGTGATAATCCTGACTGGGAGCAAAAAATGAGGTTAGATTTAGTTCTGTATTAGTCTCTTCCTTTCTTGGAAATCCATATTTTTGCCAGAACATCCACCAGGGTTCTGTGGACTGCCAAAATATGGTCCTAATATTTCACATAGTTGGTGTGTCCTTGTGCTGCAGAGAAACAGCTGGATGTTCTGTGTCACATCGTGCCCAATCCACCTCTGTTGTTGTCATTTTAATTGCTGGGGCTGTTTTTTTAAGTCCTCTACAGAAGGTCTTTGTAGTGACAAGCGCAGAGTTTCCGCTCGGTGGGCACACATAAAGAATGCTGCTGCTAATTGGAGGGGGACTAATGCAGTTATGATTCCAGCAACATTTAAGGTACATTGTTAAAGGACACGTTGTGGTGGTGTTTGTGTTGCCACATAACATTCTACTCATGGGGGAGTCTGGTGGGGAAGGTTTCACAACAGAAAAAGACTAATTCTGGGATTGGGGAGGGTGGGAGGGAGAGACAGAAGTTAAATTTCTCTAACTTAAATATGCAGTATTAAAGTTCAGCAATTTATTACCTTCTTTGTTTATTATAACTCTTAATTGCTGACTTGTGAAATAGCTTGTCTGTGAAAATGGAAAAGAATGGACAACGTCAGAAAAGCTCTCTTTACCCTGCCCTGAAGAACTGCAGCCACAGTGTTTCATGTGGAAGAGGACTCCTCAAAAATCCCCACTTTCCCAAAGGAAGGAGGTTGTTATTCAGTAATTTAGTCTTCTGGGCTTTCCCCCCTGGCCATTCTGCCTCTGTATCTATAGACCTCCCAATTTCTAAAAGCCTGAAGAACCTTGGGTTAAACTTTCCTTTTTTTTTTTCATAAATGACATTTCCATGGAATACTTGGCTGTGGATTAACAGTTTTACATTTACATGCCCAAAATTGTTTCCCCTTGATGCTGATTTACTTTCTCCTTCCATCCCTCTTCTCGGGTGGCAGAAGGTCTGGAGCCTCATCTTGAGCAGCCTTGGAGGGGCCAAAGGTGCTTCCTTTTCCAGGTCACTGAGGGGTTTGGGGAGATGTGATTTTTTTAGCACCTAAACAAGGAATCACAGCTATTTCCATGGGAAGAATCACAGGGATGACAGGGCTTCCCCCCAGAACACTCCCTGTGTAATTGCTGAAGACATTCCAAGCCACTCTAACGAAGTGTACTGTCTGCCAGTCATTATGTTCTCCTTGGAAGACCATCTGTTGCACTTCAAATATGTAAAGGTCTGCTATCATTTATTGCTCCAAACAAATCCAGTCCTTTGTCTGATGGGCCAGAGCTCCTGAATGGGGACTAAAGGTGCTTTGAGTCACAAAGGGCAGGGTATTCCCTTTCGTGGCTCTGTAAGGTGCTCATTCAGCTCGAATTTCAGAACACAAACAGTGATTGAACTCATTTCAGTGCTTTGGAATAATTACAATTTATTTGGCAACAAATTTTGAACAACAACAACAAAAATGTGAAATATATTTTTTCTGTTAACTCAGCCAGAAGCACAATGCAAGATTTTTGCTTCTGGTGAAAAAACCCATCCATTGTAGTGGTACCCAGGCTTGACATACACTGACATTTGAATTAAAATTATACTGCTTTAACTAGATTGTTTAATTGGCTTATTTGTATCTGAAACTAGTGATTCAAAGAAACTTTCAGTAGTGAAAAATAGAGTCAGCAGCTCACAATGCTAAACCTTTCTTTGATAAGAACGTGTCCTTTACAAGGATGTAACACTTCCTTGTGCAGTCGTTATTTATAAGTTAACTAGGATCCTTTCCAGGAATTAAATGAGCAAGATCAGGCATTAAATGATGATTTTTCTTTGTTTTTCCTGCTGCAGACTTTGAAGAGGCTGTACAACCATTCATCTCAGATTGGAGAGCATAAGCATTGTATTTTCACAGCAGAAAAGTTCTGTTCAGAGATTTCCAGCCAGAGAAATACATCCCAATTCCTGTCTGATTAGGGAGTGGTCCTATCTTTTTCCCTTTCTCCTCTCTCCCTTCTCCTCACTGCAAAGCAGTTAATGTTCTGGTCAGAGGGAATAATATGTTAGATCTTGAATGTCAGTAGCCCCAGAGATTCTGACAAGACTATTCATGTGCATTCATACGTCTTAACCAAAGCTGACACTAAAGAGAGCAAGAATTCTCATATTCCTCTTTTTATTGCTCTGCATTAAACCCAAATCTTCTCTTGGAGGACTCTGCTGAAAAATGACACGTTGCCCATTTGAGAAATGCATTCTGGCAAGGTCTAAACAAAGCAGCTGGGCATCAGCGTGGCACGGGGCAGAGGCTCCTGTGAGAGCTCCCACAGGGTGCTTTGCACCACAGTGATGGGCACCTTACAAGTGCTGGGAGAGAAATGCTAACAGGAAACAAACAGGAATTTTTGGTGCTAATTTTGGATTAAAAATTAAGGTCTTCTAATTTCATGGAACCATATAGCATGTCCTTATAGGAATACTTGGATTCTGGTGACTCGAGGTGGTTGTTTTCTGTGTGAATATTCTGTTCTACCCTTCACTCTGGGCGTATTTTACACACACTTGTGGCATGGTGTGCAGCACATGTTTGGGTAACTTTGCAGCGATCTGTTAAAGCCAGGCAGACAATTTTCACAGCAGTGGAAATTCTAATCTGTTTTCAAATTGTTTGCTAGGAGTGACTAAGGCAGACTAGGTGGCTCTGGGCACCTTGCCATTCTTAGGTAGTTTAATTTGTTAAGAATTATCTTTCTCCCCACCCAAATCCCCTTGAAACCATTCGGAGAAGAGAAGAGTTGAACGGTTGCCAACAATAAGTCCTGCTGAGAACTCTGTATCCTCCTGATAGAAGTGCTGGTGCCAACTGGAGACCGACTGGCACGAGTGTGAACCCTCCACCACTTGATCTATTTGCTTCACATGGACCAATTACAATAATTACCACCTCTGCAGCTGAAGGTGAAGCACTGGCTCTGCACTCCATACCTCAGGTTGCTGGCACTGTGTTCAGTCCTATAATCTCAATTTTCTTTGAATAATTAAGTAGAACAGAAATACTTCGAAAAAGTAGGAGAGAGTCTGAATGGAAATCAGAGGCTGAATAATGCCACTGTTTTTCATGTTGCTATTGTTAAGCTGCATTTCTTTCTATTTAATCTTTATTACTAAAAGGCAGCATCTTCTTTTAAGTTTTCCACAGAGATTCACCAGAAGATGCTGTAGTCCATTGACTTTTATATTCAACGGTGCAGTATCTTTTAATGTGAATGAAAGAGCAATATGAATTCCTACTTTTGATGGGTTTAAAAATATAAATATTTCCTTCAAAATAAATACTTTTGACTAAAGGGGGAAACCATCCATCCTTTACTCCTTTTGGTTGGATGTTTCCTTATGAGAGTGCAGGGATATAAAAGCAGGATGAGTGAGTGGCATTAACTGCCCAGTTCCTGACAATTCCATTGGGTTCAGTCTGATGCAACAGGGACCATCTCACCCTCGCCCCGTTGTCTTTCCAAGAGAGTAGTTAATTTTTAAATTGGATCAGCAGCTGGTTTTTTTTAACCAGTGAAGTTTCTATTGCACCAAGATAAACCTAAGACTGAGCACAAACTGACTTGCCTGTAGCTTTCCTAATGTGATTGCACTGCACGGTGTAGATACTAAAATTTATATTAAAATTTCTTCATGCAGTTTCCCTCTAGGGAGAGGGAGAGGGAAGGGGAAGGCTACATGTGACAGATGCTAATTATGCAGCTTAATGCACTTCTGGAAGTTACGGAGATGAGAACTCTGTAAAAACCCATCCACAAAACAAAGAATATTTTCAACAGCATTTTTTCCACGGTGCTGGATTTTTATCTGCCTTCTCCCTGTGTTTCAGGAGGCCTTATTTCCCAAGGAGCACGCACAGTATTCAAAGGGCAGGTGACGTGTAAGCTCCAAAATTTGCCAAGCGTGGAGATGACTGTTGTCCATTGTGTCTTACTGTTCTGTAGTTCCATACATGGAATTGGGAGAGCCGGGGGCATCTGGTTCAGATACAGGTCAGGGAGAGAGGGGCTTCAAAATTCTCTGGTTGATGTGTTTTCTTTCCTCTTTTGTTGATATTTTATTAATTCTTTATCCTGTATTTTTTTGGAGAATTACATTCTGCACTTGACTGTGCTGGGATCCTGTAGAAGGATTTATTGGGATGAGCATGTCAGCACCAATGAACTGGATCCCAAACTGAGACACAGGGTGGGTTCCTCCAGACTGGGAGATGAATCAGTGCCAAACCCAGCTAGACACTGATCCTCTCTCCCAGACCTTGAGCTGTGCCTGTGGGGCAAAAGAAATGGATTCCCACCAGGGGAAATTTGGTGCCATCCTGAAGTCCACGGGGAGATTCAAGAGCACCTCAAGCCCACACTGAGCTATCGAGCCGGATTTCCCTTCCCTCTACCAAACCCTGGGATTCTTTTTCCTCTCAGAGGTAAAACCACACCAACTCCTGTGTATTAATGCCAAAAGCTGCTTTCTTTTGTCTCCCCCAAAGCCTGGGATTTCTCCCTCTGGAAGGGTGACTTCCCAACCTCCCTCCATGCAGGAGATGACCGCGCTAACGACGGCAGCGGCGCCGGACCTTCAAAGGCCTCGGTGTGGCCGTGGGCAGCCTTGGAGGAGCACATTTGGAGTGAATCCTCCTCTTGCCATGGTCCTCATCTGCTGTCACCACGGAGAAAACCATCTGTTCCCCTTGGAAAGGGGTTTGGCTGCACACGCCCTCCCCCCGGTCCCGGCTCCGTCCCCAGCTGCCGTGTTTCGGCGAGCAGCGAGGGAATGAATCTCCTGCGTTAAAAATACTCCGGGTCTATTTAGATGAAAAGAAGAATCTTTCTTGCCTACACTGACGTTCAAAAATAGGCTCAGCGTGAGTAAATCTTCAAAGTTTCTCTTGGTGAAAATATCCAGCCTTGCCTTTTTTTTTTTTTTTTAAACTTATAAGTTTATTTATAGAGTGTCCTTCTTTCCTCCTACTCTATCAAGACATTTGCAGAAGGTTGTCGCTCATCTTGTTCAGGAGTCCTGAAATAATTTGCAGGGCCTTTGAAACATCATCGTGTTGCATAGTTGTGATGCAACGTGCTGCTGTTGCATGGGCAGATCATATTTTAATGTGAATGTCACGTTAACTGAGACATTCGGGCCTTCCTTTTCCTTCAGGTGCCTCGCACTGGTTTGTATTTGCAGTCAAAAAAATTCCGCATATCGTAACTTAAAATTTTCCATTCTGCATGCAAGGCATTGCAGAGAAAATTAATGTGTAATATGAGAAGATTAACAGGATGCATATACTTTCCAAATATCTCTTAAAAATAGCTTTCACTGTCACTGTAGCATCTTAATTCTGAATAATCTCACAGTCCTTCTGCAAATCTGTGCATATAGTAACAGAGTAACCACCTACTTCATCCTCTTGAACTGCACAATATGTATCTGGGCATGAAAAAACCTGGATTTTGGAGTAAGTTCTGCCTTGGCAGAGAGGATGGCTGTGGGACTAGTGAGAGCATTAGTGCCTGCGTTAAATATTAATGTCAGCCTTCCCAGTACTTGCCTATCTTTTTAAAAAGGCTCCAAGATCCTTAGTATGGAACTTGCTCCATGGTGCAAAGCACCAGCACAGATCTTGGGAAGCCTCTGCCAGGAGGTGGAAGTTGCAGAGGGGGAGCCAGGGCGAGTGTTCCTGGTGCTGGTGGGACACTCTGTGCCTGGACTTTGGCCTGGCACTGCCCCAGGATGATGCCTAGGAGCCCTGTCAGGATCCCTGCTAGCCTGGGGATAAATATCTTAAAAGAGGTGCCAAGAGGATGGAGCAGGCTCTGCTTCGTGGTGCCAACCCCTAGGACACGAGGGAATGGGCCCAAACTGATGCCCAGGAAGTTCCACCTGCACATGAAGAACAACTTTGCTGTGCAGAGACCAAGCCCTGGAACCCACTGCCCCGAGAGGGTGTGCACTCTCCCTCCCCGGAGGTATTCCAAGCAGGACCCTGTGCCGTGTGCTCTGGGCTGCCCCTCCTTGGGCAGGGAGGTGGGACCAGGTGAGCCACTGCGGCCCCTTCTACCTGACCCGTGACCTGCGATTGTGTGATCCCGGGAGCCGTGGGCTGAGGTGGGACTGGAACCCCCGAAACTCGAACCCTTGGGACCCGAACCCCCGGGACTGGAACTCCTAAAACTGGAACACCCGATACTCAAACCCCTGGGACTCGAACCCTGAAACCTGAGCCCCAAAACCCAAACCCTCCAATCCCAACCCCCTGATACCCAAACCCCCAAAACCCAAACGCCAAAACCCGACCCCCCAATCCCAATACCTGAACCCCCAAAACCCAATCCCCTGATACCCAAACCCCCAAATCC
>VWZF01004264.1:681488-736169 GCA_013396755.1 Sclerurus mexicanus
TCGCAATTTTAATTTATTTGGAATATTTTTGGAGCAGGGGAGAAGAATCTGACCCCCCCACACCCTGTTGCCCTCGGACTCCGAAGAGACGAGCCTGGATTTTTCTCTCTCGCACGGCCAATCCTTCCCAGTCATTCCACAATTTGCCCCTTTCTCATCTGATGACTAAAGAAACAGGAGGAAGAGAAGGGGGGGTTCTGGATTAATTGCCCCCGCTGGATTATTTATGTTTTCCTACTTCTCTTGCTTGGCATCTGAGAAGAGAGGAAGGAGGGATGTCAACTGATTTTTACCCCTAGCCCCCCTGGATTAATTGCCCCATTTTTATTCTCTTGTTGGATCAATTACCCCTTCACCTCACCTCCTCTCCCTCCCTTCCTTATGCGAACGAGAAGACAAGAGGAACAGGGAGGATTTTGATCTTAATCTCCCGTCGTTGGATTACTTACCACCTCCCTCTTTCTGTTCTCCCCTTCCACCGTGGTTTTACCCCCCCCTCCCCGTTTGAGATCCAGAAGACGAGAAAACGTTCTGAGTTCCTTTAAATTTTTTTTTTAATTATTTTTTTAATATATTTTTTTACCCCCCCCTCCGATCCCTCTCTCCTCCTATTTCCCCTGCCACTATTTTGCGTGCGCGTGTGTGTGTGTAAATCCCTTATTTAATTGTATTATTATTTGTGCGTGTGCAGAGCCCCCCTCCCCCTTTCCCTCTCGCTGTCTGTCTCTCCCTCTCTCCCTCTCTCTCTCTCCCTGGCTGTCTCTTTCTTTCTTGTCGGAGGCTGTGGGATAATGGCGTGTGGGTTGTGGCTGTGAGGATGAGTTCCTGCTTCGTGCCGAACGGGGCCAGCCTGGAGGATTGCCATTCCAACCTCTTCTGCCTGGTGAGTGCCGGCCGCGGGCTCGCAGCCGCCCGGGGCCACGGAGGGAAGGGAGCCGAGCTCTGGGGGAGGGGGAAGGGGCAGTGGAAGCAAAGCAGCCATTTTTAGCAGAGCTTCTGTTGGATGAGCCCTCGGAGTAGGCCCTGCCTGGAGCAGCCAACTCTCCCATGCCCCTCTGGTTCCCCCTCCATCGCTGTCTGTCTCGCCTCGCCCCTCCCTCCGCTTTCTTCCTGGATAGTATCCTCCCTGCAACTCGCCTTTTCCTTCCCTTTCCATGCCTCCCAACTTTTGCTCCTTTCTCCCCATGCCTGCCTCCGAACGCGGGGTTGCTCGCAGGAGCTGGGAGCTGCTGCCCCTGCTCCTTCCAGCCCCACATCTCGGGCAACTTTCTCTCCTCTCCCCACTCGCAGCATCCCAAATCCGAGCCGAAACCTCCCCTCTCCCTCGCTTTTAAACGGCTCCCTTCCCCTGCTTGTTTTCCCCCTGGAGGGCTGGTTTTGGCGATGCCCTCCCCGGGATCGGTGCTGTCTGGTGTTTTGATGTGCACCATTTTGTAGCCTTTTTTAACCCAAGTCTCAAACCGCTCACGTTGGTGATTTTTGGTAGCTCCCAAAGTCGGTTCGATATAACTGGACCGTGATGCAATTTTCGGTGGCTGTGCTAAGCTGTTTCATCAGCTTTTTAATGCAAATGAGCTAATCTTAGCCGGCTGCCTGATATTTATGATTCTAGAGGTTGTTACAACAATCCTGTGCCAGGCTGTGGCACTAATATTTTCGGATGGAGGGGGATCTCGGCAGCCTGAACGTGCCCGCAGCCTGCACCAGGCCTGCAGCTACATATTAGCAGGGTATTTTTAAATCCGTAAGTGTTTCTGAAGTATCAACTGTTGCAGACAACCTTTCATCTCAGTCGCTCTCCTGCCGAAGGTGGGGAGGCTGCCATGTTACATTTAAATGTTGCAGCAATCTTTCGTGTGCTGTCGTGTTGGCAAAGGCAGAAACCAGTGACTTGGTAGCAAAGGCCAGCCTGCCTTGCTGTCCCCCCTCAAGGAGAAGCCGGGGCAGTGCCTGCCCTGCTTGCCCCGGGGGCACTGCCCTTCGGGGGGGAAAACTCAGCACTAAAACTTGGGATTGCAACGTGGATAACCCAGGAGTTGTGTTTCCCACTGGGCAGAGCGGTGACTCCTTCCCTAGACAAAGTCAAATTAATTTTTGCCCAGGAGGGGATGTAGTGGATCATAATCGATGTGGGTGCAGGTCTAACGTGTAATTTAATGATAAAACTAGGATTTGAAGTTCCTGAGAAGGGGGTGTGAGGAACAAAAAGCATGATTGCTCCTTGTAAAATCAGGGAACTTGAGAGGCTTCCTGGGGGAGACGCAGAAAATGTACAGTGGAGAAACTTGTGCAATTTTCCAAAGTAGTAGAAGGCTGGCAGAATGTGTGCCTGGGTGAGATTGACTGTGTTACCTATTTCCAGGGAGCAATCTTGGATTGAAAAGGTAGTCTATGTGTAAGTAAAAAGAAAGATGTTCTTTGCTAAGACAAGCGTTTAGGAGCTTGGACAGTTGCAGCCTGTGCATAATTACCCTGTCCACTCATCTTGCACTCTTTTACTTTAAATCAAATCTGCCTTTTCTCTGTGTAATCTGAAAGCTGCAGAGTGACAACGAGCAGCTCTTGCTTTGCTGCAGTTATTTAATGAGACTTTAAACCAGGGTGCCTGGCTATTTCCACTTCACCAAACTTACCACCGTGTCTCCTGTTAAATCTGGTGGGTTCGATCCTTCCTTTCCCCCTCCCCGTGCCATCACCTCTTTGCGTGGGGGGTACCTGCCCCAGGGTGCTGACAGCTCTTTTCCTTCCCCCAGGCTGATCTCACTGGGATTAAATGGAAGCGCTACGTGTGGCAGGGCCCAACGTCTGCCCCCATTCTCTTCCCGGTCACGGAAGAGGATCCCATCCTGAGCAGCTTCAGCCGCTGCCTCAAGGCGGACGTGCTCAGCGTGTGGCGCCGCGACCAGCGCCCCGGCCGCAGGGAGCTCTGGATATTCTGGTGGGGTGATGACCCCAACTTCGCTGACCTTATTCATCATGATCTCTCAGGTAGGAGGGTGTTCGTACCTTGCCTTGGTCACTGAAGGCATCCTGGCGCTCCTGAGGACACCTGTGCCGGGTGGAATGTTGTCTGTAGAGGAGATGAACTGGCTGCTACAGCCCTCACCAGATTGTTCCACCTGCCATGGGTTTAGGTCGCCTTGGACTGCTGGATTTTCAAGGAACAAGTTTTTGCTCCCCACTTGTTGCCTTGAAAAAATAAACCACAAGCCTCTGAATCTTGGCAGCTTCTTCACGAGAAAGCTGTGCTGAAAGCTGTGCCTGTGATTCACGAGTGATGTCTTAAACATGTTTTGATAAGATCCCTTTTGTTGGGCAATTAGAATTTTCAAATTCAAATAGTAAAGCCCGTTTTATTCTGTAATGAGAACTGTAGAGGCCTGGGCAACTCTTGAGCCGTTTGGAGTTGTTTGGTTGGAAGTCACACCATTGGTGAGAAGCTTCCTCAGAAGGAGGAACTCACCAGAAGCTGGAACTCACCAGCTATTTTGGTGCAAAAATCTCTAAGCCTTGTGTTCTCATGATTTCTCTCTCCCCCTTTCCCAGTGCCCTGAACCTGCCTTCAAACCCAGCCTTTTGGAAAGACTGACAATATTTGGATTTCTCAATAATGTTGTACTTCAAATTTGGCACGTTGTTTTGGAAATGTTTACTTGTTGAGCTCAATTCCCCATGTAGATGGTTCCCAGCTGCTTATCAGCAAGGTGACGAAGTTAGATATTTAAATTGTGGGAGTCTAAAGGTGAGACTTAACTAATTCGAGGGGAGAAAAAAAACCCCAACCTGAACACATCACTCCAATTTCCTTTCAAATAATGTGCCGTATTCAGATTACTGAAGTGTAAAATGAGACCAAGGTTTGGTGACCTGGTAACCAGAAATTGTTAGTGCTGCCTGTGTGTGTGGATAAGCTGGAGAACAAACAGGAGTTTAAAGTGCCACTGAGGAAGTTGACTTGAAACAGTTTAATAATGTGTGGAATTTTCATACAAAAATAATATCATCTGAAAAACAATTGAAGCACTAGAATGGTGTTTATTTCTTTGGATAATTGACTTCAAAGATTGGGATGTTGCTCGTATTCCTGTCTGTCCTGGGACTAGAAACTTTGCATCTTACATGGCACTTACACTGTGTTTCGCTTGATATTTTCGTGCTTTTAAGGCTTCCTTATTTTGCCCTATAAATAACCTCGTTTTGACCTGCAGGGAACATCCTTTTGTGTGACTGAGAGGTAACTTAGGCTGAGTGCCGGTTTTAGCCTGGTCCTGCCCTGAGCCAAGACCAGCAACTGGTGTGAGAGTATCTGTGTGAGTTTTGTGTGCTGCTGGCCCGTGGGATTAAACCCAGGCAAACATGATGTTTTGAGTGGGACATCCAATGGAAGTGAAGCCGTTCAGAAAGGGCAGTTCCGCACTACCCAACCTAAATAACCAAAGCCGGTTGTTTGAGCACCTTCCTTTGCGTTGTGTGTGTGCTGGTGGTTTGGCCCAGGGGGGTCTCAGTTGTTTGAGCACCTTCCTTTGCGTTGTGTGTGTGCTGGTGTTTCGGCCCAGGGGGACCGGGTGAGCACAGCGGTGGAGCTGTGTGGAGGTGTGTTTGTGCTCATGCAGCATTACCCTTGTGCACAGGTAGATAAGCAGGTATCATCCCGGGGACTTACCAGCTCTTAACCTCTCCCAGGGTATGAGGGAGAGATAGGAGAGGATTAGAGCCTCCCAGCCACGTCTTTGGGTGTTGGCTTTGTTCTGGTCACCTGTGGATGTCTGTGCCTCAACAGAGCCGTTCCACATGTCTCCTCCTTCACGCTCGTCGCTCATGAAACTGTAGCCTAAGTCTGTGTGTAGATGTAGCTGGTATCTTGGGTTTTGCAGGCATGTTTTTGTCTTCTTTTAATTAAAAAGAGACGTTATAATCTGTTGCTTTGCTTGCCTCTTCTGACCAGAAGTTGATACAGATGCTCCTCAGCTGGACTGCAGGGGAGGTGGCTGAGGGGTGCCCACACCTGCACTTTTTCTCTTTCCTGTTACACAAAATCTTAATGTGAATCTGGTTTAAGAGAGAATTATAGCTGAACCCAAACAATGTTATCTGACCTTTGTCGCAGCCTAATGGATTTTTTCATTGGTGGACAATTTCTCCTGGTAATTCACACTGCCTTGTTCTCCCAATGATTGCTTGTTACGTTTTCTATGGGAATGATAAATGACTTCTTAGCTGAGGCTTGTTACCTGCGAAATTGATTGGAAATTGTTTGCTGCTGAAGGTTGAGGTGCTGCCTCCTTTAGAACTTTGCTGCTGGATGGGTGCAGGGTTGTCCTGAAGGTTGGGGAGAGGGAGGAAGAGGGGCCTGGCAGCAGCCTGTGGACAGACTGCTCGTGGGGAAGGGGCCCTTGAGAGAGCACTAGTTAGAACCCTGCCAGAGCTGTTAATAACTCTTGATTCTGGCTTCCTTTGGTGTGAAACTCTGCCTGTTCAGGACAGACATTGCTATTTTGACTGTTTCTGACTTTTTTTTGGTGATTCGTAGTTTGGGTGAACAATGGACACTCAGTGACTGGAGCACATCTTGGTTATCGGCCCTCAGAGGCTTGAAATGTGTCAGCCTTCAGTAATCCTTTTGTCCCCCTCCCAGGATCACTTCTGAAGGGAATGTACGGTGTTGTGCATGTACATCTATGCATATCAGATTAAAAAATAAATGATATCTCTCTCTTCAGCTGTACATTCCAGAAGTTCATTCTTTGCCCTGGAGACACGTTTGAATGCAGCTCCTGGCTCTATCAGAGCTCTACCAGGCCTTGGATAAGTGTCTTGTTGATGGTCAGGGATTGCTGTTGCCTGGGGGCATGTCAAAAGGAGACTTGTTCAGAGATGCTGATTGATCAGTAATATTGACTTCACTCCATCACTTATTTCTTTTTTCCTTCCCTAGGAGCCTACTTACTGTACATAATGCCAAAAAAACAGAAGTCTGTTTCTACCCCAACGTAGCTAGAGGCAGACAGAAGTTAGTGAAATGTTATTTTATCCTCTAACAACCTCAAAGGTTATGTTTTTGTTGTGACAGTGAGGCTTGATTATAGTAATTCTTGCAACTCAAACCTTAAAGTAGGACATCTCTTCCAATTTCAGAAGCCAACGGGCTCTCGCTGCTCTGATCAGCAGTTATTTTATCAGAGAGGTTCCTTCTTGTTTTCAAGTGGCTACCTACACACTTGGAGTTTTATTTTTTAAATTGGCAGGAGATGATTTCAAACCTGGGAACAGTTGGGTATGAATTATGTACAAGACACGGTCCCAAGGAAATGGTTACAATTTGATTAATGCTTGGATAGGGGAATGCTGCTATATGGCTTTGACCTTCACATTGCATCTGTTAAATGGGGAGCTGCAAGATGCATCTTTTTCATTCTGGTGTCTATTAAATTTGGTTAATTTGCTTAAAAAAATTAGAGAGTTTTTCTTGTGCCTGTCATATATCAAGTTAATCAGTTTTTGTTTGCTGAACACTCTTCCCCGTGTTTCTGTGGGGGATGAATGTATACAAATAATGCTTGGAGGGAGAGCCCAGGAGAATCCTGGTGCTTGTCTGTGGATCCTGTGGTAAAAGCAGCAGCAGCAGCCACGGCAGCGGAGACTAATGTGTTGTGGAGTTCCTGATACATGTGCATTGTAGATCAAACCCTGTCTCCAAAAAAATCTGTGAGTTGTTGCATTGTGCTGATGTCAGCACCGAGTGTCTCATTACTTCAGCACAATGGAAACCAGAGGATGAGCCAGTTGTCATTCCGAGGGGCTGCACAAGCCCTGCCAGTTGCAAGGAGTTGGCAGAGGCAGCTTGGAAAAGAGTCCAGCCAGTGGTGCTCTTTTAAAATAACAACTGCTTCCCAAGACTGTTTAACTCCTACCAAGATTTTAAAAAAAAAATAGGGATGCTTTTCGCAGCCTCTTGCATGCGATGTGAGCGCGGGGAGCTCCGGCACCTCTGCGTGAGGGATGCGCGTGTGCCGTGGCTGCCGGGAGAGGCATTCCCGGTGTTCCTGCCGCTGGTGCATTGATGCTTCAGCAGTTCCTCGGTCCTCCATGTTAGAGATGGAGCCACTTAAGGCAAACTGCTGATAAGCGTTATGCAAAAATTGCTGAGCAGCTCTGTCAAACTTCTGTGGCTTGGGGTGAGCACCAGCTAAAGGTGACAAATACTGAACTTTTCTCCTATTTTTCTTGACCGACGTGCCTGTGGAATACCTGTGGGGAAAGGTGACAAATACTTTGTCACGGTAAATGAGGAATTGGCATCATATCCTGCTGGTTGTGTGTACAGTGTCACATACATAATATGCCTGCGTGAATAATAATGCAAGATTTAACAAAATAAATGTACCTGCGTGTGGAATTACTCAGTGTGGAGGACATTGGATCGTTTGTCTAGGAAGTTTTTCAGCTTTTCTTGTGGCCAGGCCACACTTACACCCCACAAATAGGAGGAGAGCAGTTACCTTGTTATCCTTAGGAACAGTTTGTTGTACCAGTTCCTCTTGCCCTGTTCCCCCTGTGCATGGGCTACACACTTACAGCCAGCTTGAATTCTCAGTGTTTAGGAAACTGTTCTGCTGGGGAGGGAGTGTAAAACCTCAGTGTAAAGGGTGAGCACCACAAAAACTAACCTGTGATGGTGCTGGGGGTTTCCACTGTGACATTGTGGACAGGGCTTCCTTCTGGGAGATGAAACTTTCCAGAGTCCTGTACCTAGACTTTTCAGTGAGTGTGGGTAACAGACACAACTCTACTGGAGACAAACTTAAGCTGTCTTACTTCCATTCTTAAATTGGAATTTTCAAATTGTATTAATTTCTTTTTTCCCCATGCAAAATCTGTTGCTTCTCACTTATTTCGTAAAGGATATAGGCCCTCCAAATAATATTTCAGTAGCCTGAGAAATTCCTGCTTTGAGCAATTTACTTCAAAGTATTTGAATTTAAAAATATTTTTTTTAGAATAGCCAACTTTTGCTCCAAGTGTTTCTGTGTAATTATTACAGTATTGTACAGAGCAGCAATTTCACCCCACTTTGCTTGTTCACTTCCCTTGTAACCTGAAGCTCACCTAGGAAGCTTGTGGTGAAAATCAGGTTTATATCAGTGTGTCTCTGCGAGTGGCAGCCTGAGAGGGAACTGGTGCTTCCAAAGACACCTCTCAGCCACGACACCAAGGAGTGGGGGTTTGTCACGGGGGGGAATTGTAGCCCAGAGGGGAGGCCTGGCTGGGATTTGTATCTGTGCACAGTTTAGTTCAGAGGTTCATTGAGCATTGGGAAGGTATTTTTAGTGGTGTGGTCAACATTCAGCCTTTGCAGGAACTGGTGCCTACTGGTGTTGTGCTGATGTGGATGGATGTGAAAAGAAGAAGGGGGGAAGTCCAAGTTCTCAAATGTCTTCTTAAAAATTACATTTTCGACTCTGTGTATTTATCCAAATATAGATTTGTTGTTACGTATTGTTTCTTAGAAATCCTTGATTAATAAATTTGGCTCAAGAGCTGTGAGTAAAAAATAAGGTTTACAAATCTCACTAGAATTAAATGGGAAGGTTTAAAGATACTGCTTTATTAGAATTTACTAAAAATTGCAAGGGTTTTGTATTCTCCGAGAGCGTCACACAGACAAAAAGGCATAATAAGTAAAAATGAACTTTACTATTCCAGGTGAAGAACATAAAGTAGAACATAAAAGTACTGAAGGCAAGTGGCCTCCAGCTCTCTCAATAAAATTGGGTGGTGGTAATAGCAAGGAGGCGTTGACTGAGAAACCTTATGTATGTGTAGTATGAAAGTTGCTTTTTCCTGGCCATTGTTGCCATTAATTCTACTTTTTCCTGATAATTTTAGAGCTTCATTTGAGGAAAACTCCCTGCCCAGTATGTGATGTAAAGAGGGAGGGAGTGAAAACCCTTACGGTGGGGTATGGGTACAAACTGTTTAGTGGATTGACATAAAGGTACGTTCCAGAGGAGTTGGATGGCTTGGACAGCCAAGAGGACTAACCAAAAATCAAATACTTGTAACCCTCAGGTTGCCAGAGCACTTTTGTGGATAACACTTGTCCAGAGTGAAATTGTGCTTTAACACCTTCTGAGTCAGCAATGTATTTTGGTTTGTTACCACTGTCAGATTGAACATTTGAAGTTATTGTTTAGAAAAGATTAGAGGACAAGAGTGCTTCTTCCTCTCCTTTAATAGTTTATGGTGGGAGGGGTTTTCTTGTATGGAAAAACAAGAATTTGAATTAAGTAGAATAGTTGGAAGATGTCAGCAGATGTCATGGTCCTCTCCTTCCATCCACCACTGTAAAAATGGGGGAGAGGCAATGACTAAATAGACTTCAAAAAGACAGAGAACACTTACTGCTATTTTTCTGCATGAATTTGAATAATGTTCTGAAACGAGGGGATCTGTATCTGCCAGCTTGTTCCACCTTCCCTTTCTGGAGCAGGATTCACTTCAGTGCCAGCAGGGGCTCTGCTTTTGGGGACCAGCCCTTCTCCCTCAGCTGGCCTTGGAGGTACGGGGTTTAGTTGTAATTTCCATCTAATCCTTCCCCTTTCCCCACGTCGTATTCTTCTCTGAGAGCTCTCTGTTCCAGCAGTAAACTCAGAGAGGTAGGAGAGCTTGGAGGAATTGCATCCTGTGGGAAGTTCCTGTGTGGAAACTGGTCCATGCCATGGTTGTCTGCAGAGCTGAGGGTGGTGAGTGAACACCTGGCACTTGGCGGTGTCCTCAGAAAATGAACACAGTGTGACATCACAACGCAACATTGGATTTGCTTCAGTATCCTTGCAGTTTCAGCACCTTCCCTCTCACGGGTACACTGATATGCCAAAACAAAATCAGGCATGAAGCTGGAAATGGGTCTTTCCACTCCCTCTTCTATTCTGTCATGGATGTGCTTAGAATGAGTGTTTTAAATGACAGAAGCCGTTTCCAAACCAAGGATTTAACCTTTGAAATGGCGTGGAGTTGATTGTGCAGTTAAAGTCCAATATCCCTGAGCTCTGTAGTTAATGTTTGCTCTGCTGAGCTCCTGCTTTGGCACCAGTTTGGCCCAGTAGGGCTGCCCAGGGGACAGGGCTGTGCCTGGGCATCCACCACAGCTGGGGAGCCACCTCTGGGCTTGGCACAGTTTGTACCCCTGGACTTTGGGCTTTGGTTGCTTTTTGTTACGAGAGCCTTGGATGATGTTTCTTCAGTGAGTTACTGTATTATCTTGTAGCTTCACGGGTTTTATAACCCCGTTTTTGCTGGACTCCAGTTCTGGAGTGGAACAGGAAACTGCTTTGGGAAAGGCTGTTCCTTGTTTTTCCTCTTCTTTACCAGAAAACTATTTCATGTGATGATTGATCTGTAAGGATGCACAGGTCCTCTTGTATCAGTGATGGGGCAGGTCTGGTTATTCTTATTCTGTCCCTCAGAAAAGGCTACTGGGAGTAATTTTCTTTTACTCACAATACTGGTCTTGAGTGGAAATGGACTTTTACTTGTGTGGAATGGAGCAATACACAAACATGACCACCAGGTTCTGGTTGCAAAAGGATCTTGAAATTCCCTTCTCATCCCTGTCTTGAATGTTGTTTATTGTAATAATGTGTAAGGTCATTTCCTAAATAAAACTCTTAGGTGTCTGGTTTTCTAGATGCTCTCTAATTTAAGGATATTGAGACTCTAGTTAATAATATTGCAACCTTTTAAGCTTGTAAGTGGCTTCCAGATAAAGGTGAAGGGGCTTATTTCCGAGGGGATTTAAAATGCAAGGGCTTGGCTGTGTATTGCTAAGGTTTTCCGACCATGGGGCAAACCATGGAAAGCTGTTGGAGCCAAAATCCCTGTCCTGAACCAAAGCTGAACTCGAGCCACAGTTCCTGGAGGTGGCAGAGAAGGTGTGAGGGATGGAATGTGAGGATGAGCAACTTGTTCTCACGTTGAACTCTGCCTGGAGGTTGGAGCAATGACCTCCACGGGTCCCCTTCAACCTAAATTATCCCATCCCTACCCAGAGACCGAAGTACAAATCCGTCTCCTTATCTATGTCAGACAAGCTTCTCGTCTCTGCTGCTACCTGGAGTGTAAAAGCAATGGCATTTGAAGAATAACTGTGTTAGGTTAGTCCAAGGAGACCAGTAGCAGCTCCTATGGGATATATGTAAAATACGAGACACAAGGAATTGTAGCCGTAAAGATAAGACCTGATTGCCAGCGATTTAAGGGCAAGAGCTTGAGTTTTATTATGTCATCCTCCTTACTAGTGTTGCTGGGAGTGAGTGGTATCCCATGTACGTGGAGAGACACCACAGGAGCTTTGGGATGCCCCTCATTTTGCCCGTGTGATGGGATTGTGGTGCCAGCACGTGTGGTTTGAGGGCTCCTTCCACTGAGTGCAAACACAGTACAGGCTGCAGTTTCCTGTAAGGAATCTTCATTCCTTCATTTTCAATTTGGCAAGTCAACTTGGCTTGTGTAAGTTGTTCCCCATGAGTGTGTTTGATTTGTGGGACACACAAGGTGTCAGTGCCTCCCTTCAGAATCCCATCAGTAGGAGCTGGGCTCTGTCTCACTGCTCACTGATTTTCTCTTCTGTTCTATGCATACATCAGGAGGCAGAACTGTCCTGCTTAAATATCTTCATTTTTTATGTTGAATTAAGAGGAAAAATTGCAATTCTGAGACTTCTGGGGAGACTCAGGTTGCTCTTACTCTTTTTCTGAACCTGAGTCTTGCTTTTTTGTTATCTCCAGCAAGATGTTGGACATTGAGGGTCAGTTGATCCGGGACATTTGTGCCTGGCTTTCCTCAGTCAATGCTACTCCAAGACACCAGGATGTATTAAAAGTTTGGCTTTGGGAAATGTATTTTTCAGCTGGAATGTCATGTAACTGTGCAGGATAAGTAACCCAGCCTACCCAAACGGAGCCACCTTGCAGCCAGCTCAGCACACAGGGCTCTTGCAGGCTGAAATATGGGACGTGCTGGTTGTTTCCTTTGGTGTGCAAACAACTGTTGAGTCTTTTTCTTGTGGGGGATATTTTTGTAGCTGATTACTTTTAGCCCTTGACTATTTGCTTTATAACAGTGCACCTGAACTTTACAAGCTTTTTTTGATCGCCGTGTCTTAAAAGGCTGTTGTGATACGTGTATGGCATAACAGGGTGGGATCCAGTGCTAATGTCTCTTCTCCCTTGGCCTCGCAGAAGAGGAAGACGGCGTTTGGGAGAACGGGCTTTCCTACGAGTGCCGCACGCTGCTCTTCAAGGCCGTGCACAACCTGCTGGAGAGGTGTCTGATGAACCGCAACTTCGTGCGCATCGGGAAGTGGTTCGTGAAGCCCTACGAGAAGGATGAGAAACCCATAAACAAAAGGTAGGACGTTTTACTCTGCTTCGCTGGAGGAGTTGCAGGGTTCGCTCAAGCTTTGTGCTGGAGGAGAGGTTTAATTAAGAGAGCTGTGCTTGGGATGTATTTGTGACCCTGGATCTCTGCTCTTGTTTCTGTGCCTCTTTGGGGCTCTGCAGGACTTTCTAATGAGAAAGGAGGTAATGCTGAGTGTAGCAGGCAATCTCTTCTGTACTGGTGCTCATGTGCAGGCCACGGATAATGGGCATGTTGGGAAGGAAGGCAGAGCCTTCTAGAAGGGAAGAGACAGATTACCTGTGTGAGGAGATCCTTGCCAGTACAGCAGCTGGGACTAATTCTGCTTGCACACACTAAGGCTCGTTGTAGAGAGCTTTTCACATGAGCTCTGGATAAACTGCATCTTTTGGGAGGTGTTGAGAGGAGGGTTTGGAGTGTCAGCTCCTGGGTGGGAGGAAGGTGGTGCCTGGGAATGCTGGTGTTAAAAGGATCCTTGTGGCCTCCATGCTGAGGGGAGCAGGGCAAGGAGAGAATTTCTGATCTAAATTGGAAGGACTTCTTCTCATGGCTCTAACGTGGTTTGACACGGTCTATGTTGCCTAGCAATAAATAATGAAATGAATAAAAACTAGGTTAGCTGGAACAAGTTTAATCGCTGTTCCCAAATCAGCTTTTAAAATCCAAAGTAATTTAGAGCTTAGATGATGGGGTTTTTTGTGTGGCTTTTTTTTTTCTTTGGTGTGTGTCTATGTATGTGTTAAATCTTGCATGCAAGAAATTTTGAGATCAGTGGCTTTGCTTCTTGGGTGTGGAGTTGGCCATTGTTGGCATCTTCTGCAATAAATTTAAACTTGAAAGAAATTTAGAAGCTGTTTTGGAGCAAAAGAAGCAGAAGCACATGTTTGTGTGTGTTTCTATTAGTAGTTGTGAACTGCTGCTTTTAATTTATGTATAAACTTGTCCTTTAGTTCTAGGCGTCTCTTTCTCCACTCTGGTCAGGGCAAATGTTTCCTCTCTGGGGTGTCCTTGTCCATCCTTTTTTTTCCTGTGTGTTGTTGCTGTAAATCAATAATAAAGAGTTTACTTTTAACTATTTTGGCCAATATTGTCTTGGCACAGTCCAGGCTCTCCTCCTTTGAGGAACTGGTTTACCAAATTGCCATTTGAAACTAGCTTTAGTTACCTTGTGGCATCTCTTACAGCAATTCTATAAAGCTCTCTAGAGCAGCTGGAAAAGCTGCTGAAAGCTTTTAAAATAAAATAGCAGCACTTGTTTAATTTGGAGACTGATTCTTCTTTAAAGAAGGTCAGAAGGTCAGCCTGCTTGATGAAAATAACTGAAGGAATTGTGCGCTTACCCGCACAACTTCATCATTCATGGCCCAGGAGCGCCGGAAAAATATGTGAAAAGGTTGGAGAGATCCGTGTAAGAGATTTCATTGTGGGGAAATTTCAGCATTTCCTACCAGATATCTCAGTGCCACGTGATGTTCTGAGCACTGGCTTTTAGGGAATGGAGGGAGGGGAATGCTTACCAGATGTGTACACTCGTGGCACGTTTGGCTCATCCCTTCTAGGAACATCCAGAATTGGGATAATCCGGGAAGTTGGGCTGCTCGGAGCCATCAGTGCAGGTCTCTGCTGCTCCCAGCCACTGTCTGGGGCAGAAACCCACACACAGCAGGAGGTGCTTTGTGATGCCACCCTTGCAGCCACGAGTGACAAGGAAATGCCAAGAGAATCCCAGAGTTGTGGAATACCCTGAGCTGGGAGGGACCCGTCAGGATCCTCGGGTCCCAGTCCTGGCTCTGGGCAGGACACCCTGAGAATCCCCGCTGTGCCTGAGAGCTCGTGCAAAGGGGAATGGTTTGAGTGGGCTCTGGTGCCTTGTGTGAACTGGAACACTCCTCTAGTGGGAAGGAACATTTCTGTCTTATCAGAAGGCAAATGTGACACTGCAGCACTCTCAGCATAGAGAGACTTGCAGCCGGCCTGGAAAATGCTCCAAGTGTCGCATCTGGGGTGCTGATATGTTCCTTACCAGCCAGCTGGTCTGGGACTAACAAAAACTAAACCTTAATACAACTTTTGCATGTTTCTCATTCCTTGGGATCCATTTAATCAGCCAGACCTATAAGAAGTTTATCTTTTTTTCGCAGATGTGGCTGACTTAGTTAAAAACCAAACTCAGCTAAGCAGCGGCCCCTCCCCAAAGCCACTCTTGTGTTTGTGAGTGTGGATGTACATATCAGTTCTGAAGCTCTCCTTTTGTCTTTGATCCCATATTACATGTCTTGCTGTCTTTGGGACTGTTCTTTGCATTAGCATTCAGAAACCCTGTGAAGGAATTCATGTGCCTGTGTAATTTGGAGGCATTCAGTGTCCTGGGGATGTGAAGTTTGCTGCCAGTGTGCTTTGGATGAGAGTTTCTGCTACCCTGCACTTTGGGGCTTGGCCAGCCACTAGAGAGACTTGTTCCCTGTGTTTTACAACTCCGGATTTCAGTCAGGTTGGTTGTTCCTGCTGGCAATCTTTAGTCTCTTTGACTGCTCAGTGCTTGTGGTGGTGGAGGTGACTTTCTGGAGCGGTGGGTGAGCGCCGTGCGGACCCTCAGCTCCGCTTCGTCCCTGCCTGTCTCTCTGAAGGATGTGCAAATAGAGCTGTTTCTTTCACTGAAAGCTGATCCCATCTGGATTTTTCTGAGTTCAGTTTGAAACCATGTGGTTCCAGAACGTGAGATTTTCTGTCCTCTGCCCTCCCAACAATAGAAGTCAGTCGTGCTGCGGTTTTCGTGTGTGCCGTGGTGCAGCAGCCGTGGGGCTGGGATTTCTAATAGGTGTTTGCCTGTGATAACAGATCCTCCAGCAGCTCTGGCTTTCTGGCTGTTGCCCTGTTTGGTTTTTTCCCTCCTCGTATCAGATTATATTAAAAAAAACCAGCCTGTTTCATCAGACATTTTAATTTTCGAAGGACTGTCCTTAATGTCTGTAATCTGATGCCACTGCAGTGTGTGAACAGATGACCAGGGAAGTAAGAACTAGTTTTAAGCATTCACTGCTCAATGATGTGACTTCTAAAACAAATAAACTTATTAAATAATAGGAGGTTAGTTTAATATCTCGTAAAAATGTTGCTGTGGGAGCAGGAAGCCCTCAGCTGTTTGCATTGCTCCATCACGTGCCGTGGCTGCGAGGGAATAACCGCGACCTGCTCTTCCCTCCCTCCCTCCCCTGCTGCTCCCCAGCCTAAAACCAGCACCGGGCAAAGACAGACACTCATGTATTGGGTGCAATCTGATCCCTTCCAACAAGTCACCACTGCCGTGCCTGAGGAAACTGTCTGAGGGTTTCAAGTATGTTGGTTGCGCTCCTGTTTATAGATCGGGCAGGGATGGAGCGGCCAACTCCCTCCAGTGTGTGTGGTGGGGCTGCTGCTCGCTTTGAAATGGGAGCTCAGCAGCAGAGCAGCAGTAAAACAAAAGACTAGAGAGAAGGTTTTGCAAGTGGCTTTGGTTGTAATCAAACAGGAAAAGAATCATTGCCCCTGTGTTTGTCACAACCTGTTTTGGTCACTTAAAGCAAGGGAGACGCAGAAGCTCAATAATGTGGTTTAAATGACTGCACGTTGAATTAAAGTTTGACAAATAGGAATGTCATTCACTTCTCTTCCTCCCAGCCACTTGTGTTGTTACTGCCCCTTTCAGGAATAAGGTTTTCTATGCTTTATTCCAAAATCCACCCTGTAAATGTATGAGATTGTGATCTGCTGCATCCCCACTGCCTGTGCTGGTTGGGCTGCTCCAGTAACTCTTTGGTGAGACTGTTCTCTTACTCATTAGCAGTGTATACCTGGAATAAATATGATTAGGAAACTTGTCAAAATAAATACTAGTTTAGATGCAATTCCTTAATGGAGATGAAATATGACACTCCTAATGGAGCAGCAGTGCCACGTGTTTATGTGGAGGGCATCTCTTGAAGTTTTGGTAATAATTACAACTTGCTAAACTTTAACACAATTGAAATACCAGTAAGCAAATAATTGAGTAATCCTGATTCTGTGGGTGGATCTGATAGACAACTGAAAATCTAGAATTCTAAAAGCTGCTGTATTACTTGTAGGGTTGCTTTTTCTTTTCTTCTTTGTTATTGGGAAATATTACAACCAGTTGCAGTGGGTGGCAAACCAGAACTTGTGTCTGACAAGCTCACTTAATAAAACAAAACGTGAAAAACCACCAGAGAAAAACACCACTCCCCCAAACCAAATAAAAACCCCCAAGACCCCCCAAACCCCCAGAAGTGATAAGCTTATCACAGCTTACAAAAAGTGACTTGCTGCACAGGCAATGCTGTTTACCCTTAGTCTGGGGGCTGCATTTTATAATGCCAGCCCACCATCCTCTCGGGTTTTTTCCCATGGATATCCTATTTTAACTACCTGATGTAAACAACAAGCATACAACTTCATGGCAAATGACTCTGAAAACTATTCCAGGTATGGGTTTGGCTTTATTGTACACCTTTGTACATGTGGTTATCTTGATTTGAAGGTGTGCTTATCATCGCTCTGGAGAGAGGGTTTTCTTTCACCCTCTACCTCTCTTGCCATGAGGAAGAACTGGCCCCAGTGGGTGTGATTGCTGATTCCTGGGTGGAATGGCCGTGGCTGTAGGGACTGTGAGGTGTGTTGGTTTTAGGCTGGGCCCTGGAGAAGGCTCATCTTCCCATAGGAACAGAGTATTGTGCTCCCTGATCCCCTAGAATGATGCTGGGAATTATTATTAAGGAACAGGACAAGATTTCTGTGTGCTAAAGCTCAAAAATTCCTTCATACCCGAGTTAACCACAAGAACAATGTGCAGCCACAGGTTTGGGGTTTATTTCTGTGTATTTAGTCGGAAACTGTAATCGCTGGAACCAAGTGGCTCTTCCTTGATATTGGTGGAATATTTTCTATTAAGGCTGCTCAGCCCTTTGCAGTGTAAATTTCCTCCCTATGTTAATCTTTAAATCAAACAATGTCAACATTTTTTTACACCAGCTCTAATGAGGCTGTTCTGGCATCGTGTCCCGGCAGGAGAGCAGGTGATGTTTTTCCTTTGACTGGAGACAGCTGGAATTGAGAGCTGCTGTAAGTAGGACAGTGCAGGATAAACAGCAGGAGCTGAGAGCATTGATCACATGATTGTCTCTTTGGAATATTGGGTTGCTACAGAGACTACAAGCAGACAAATTTAGCACTTTACATCACAAAGCAGTTTTCTCTTATTTAGCTTAAATTACACTGGTAGTTGGTTCATCAGGAGAAATTGATACAGCTCTTGGTTTTCAGCTTTCGACAATAAATCTGCTCTTTTTGTTCCCTGAACAATAAAATAACACAAAAACCGTACAGATACTTGAGATTTTGTTAAATGGCAATTTTATAATGCATTTCCATTTTGAACTTTGAAAAAATCTGGCTTAACAAGATATTTGTAAATGTTTCAGGATGGGAAAGAGCAATACATGGAAAGCTGTTACACTGGCTTTGAAACACAGTGATGTCTAACTCTTACCCACTTCCCAAATATGTTCTGGATCCTTATCCTTTATGGCACTCGGATGTTTCTCTGTGAAAGCTCAGCCTCAGATAATTGAGATTTGCAGCCTCAAATTAAAGGATGCTAAAATGTAAGGTGGCAAGTTTATTAGTCTCATTTAAGTTCTGAAATACAGGAACGTGAGCAAACTCGTGTTGTAGTATTGTTTGTATTTTTATCTGGAGAAATACATACCTTTTATGTGTATGTGAGTGTGTATATATATATATACACACACCATTTCGTGTGTGTGTGTGTATATATAAACTTGCTTGAAAAAAATCAGTTGGCTGCTTTTTAAAATACCATGGTAGAGTTTTAGTGTGTACCAAAATAAAATTTTTTGTTTCAACCGTGTTTTTATTGGGATGAAGCTCATTAATAATGAAGTTAGTTGAAAAATGTGGGAGTCTAGAGTGACTGTGGCTTATTCTGGAACACAGGGCCACTGCATTTATGTTTGTTTTAGTGCCCATAGTGTGGTTATGGAATAAATACATATTTTTAACTCTGTGGTCTAAATGAAATCCCAGCATCCCTGGCTGGGAAGAATGCTTTGGAGAGGCCTTTGACAGGAGCCATTAGTGATGTGCTTTGAACTGGAAGTTTGCCTCCTCTGCTGTTCGCCGTGTCTTCTGCTTTGTGTTCTCATCCAGACCTGCTGTGGTTCCTTTCCTGGCCACGGGGAGCTCCTGGCACCTTAGGAGGGTGTTTGCTGCTCCATCCCTGCGGCAGAGGGAGAGGAGCAGCTGCATTTGGGCACACTGGGACTCTGAGTTGGGATGTGTGACTTGCTGGAACATGGAGATGTGCATTTGGGGAGGTTCTCCCCAAAACAGGAGGGATGTTGGTGTCTCTGTGTGTGCTGGGACAGCCCTGCTGGGGGATTGGAGCCCAGGGCAAGAGGGGCACCCTCTGAGCTGATTGATGGGGAGTCAAACTCGTATCAGGAACAGGAGTGCCACACTATCACATAGAATACATGCTGTAGAACATATATACTGGGATATAGAACATATATACTGGGATATGCAATATATGTACAGTGGTATATAATATAAAATGTGATACATAGCATGATATATAATACTAAAGTATACATGTAATATATATAGTTACTACAGAAGCATGTTCATCTAGAGAATGGGGAGCTGATGTCTCTTATCCTCCATTTCCCTCGGCCTCCAGTGCTTAAAAAGCAGAAATCTCCCCCAAAATAACTAAACCAAAACTAAAATAGCCCTTCTGAAGTACTTAATAATTAAACACTTGGTGTGCTTGCCTTGTGTGGTTTTTGTTTTTCCCCCTCTTTAATTTCTTAAGAAAACTCAAATATTTTCCTGGCCATTATTTTTGGTGCTGTGTTAATATAACAATCTAGTTCTCGTATTTAACTTCTTTACTGCAGAAGGCAACTGTCACATTTTAAAGGAGCTTCTTGGGTGTTTGGAGTTCATTTAAGCAGCACCCCGAAGGAGTCTGTGGGGAAGGAGACCCTTTGGAGATGCTTGTCTCTGGGCAGCTGGGGTGCAGTGCTGGGAACCCTCAGGTCTGTGTCTGCTGAAATCCCTGTCAGCCAGTCCTGAGACACTGATTTTTTTTGGTGCAAACGCCCCAAGGACTCTGGGTGCTGGCCAGTTTCTGGCAATCATTTCAGTAAGCCACCGAAATAACAGTGGGTATTAATGACTGAATTGCGGTTACAAGCGTAGCCGATGCGTCTGTGCTTCCAGACAAGGTGTGCTGTGCCCCCTCCCCGGGGAGATGGGGGGCTCACAGCCGGGACAGACGCTCTGCCTTGCCGGGTCCTGTCCCCCGCAGGGACTGGCAGTAGAAAGGGTGCAGTCCACGAGGATTTGGTAAATATTTTGGGCAGGTCAGCAGCGCTTTGGCTCAGAAGTCGCTTCCAAAGACAATCTAGGAAAACAGGAGATAGTAATTATATAAAACAAACAAACATTTTCTCTCTCAGCTGAAACATTTGGATGCTTGATTTTTTTTTTTGATTTTTTTTTTTCAATGTACTATTAAATGTGCTGTGGGGTCTGTGATTTGGAGCTTCCTTGTGCTTCTGGTGTCAGTGTGGGGATTAGGGAGGGCCTAACGCAGCCAATGTTTGGGAAGCACTTTGAAGATCTAAAGCCCTGCATCAGTACTAATGTGGAGACAAACCCAGATCTAATTACCTTTTTATCGGGAAGATTTCAGGTTTGCTAATGGAGTTGTGCAGACCTCGTGTGTATGTGAATTTTAGTGTGGTTTCCCCTCCTGCCCTTCAGGTTTTCTTGCAAAGGTAGAAATTGTATTGAAATTTTCCACAGCAGGTTCTGGTTTAGTTTTGGTTTTTCCCCCCCACATAAAATCATAATCCTTTGTCTCTGAACCTAAAGCGTCTTTGTTTGTATGATTTGAGTGAAGAGGGAGCGTGGGGGAATCAAATGGTTTTATACAAATGTATTTTAATGGAGTGTAGATGAGGACTGAATGTTGCTTCAAATAACATTATTCCCAAGGAGTGTCTCTTTCTTATCTTATTTTTTATTTGCTTTTAAAGTTGTTTTCAGTACTGGAACTCATTCTGACTGAATTCTGGTGTGTTCAGACGAAAATTCAATTTGTTCTGATGACTCTTGGTAACATCTGTATTCAGAGATCAGATGGAAGTGGGATTACTGATATTTAAGTTCTGTGATTAGGACTCTAATGAAATTAAGTTAATTAGAAATACTAGAATTATTAATGGGCCAACGTATTCGGGGTCAGACAAGACAAAGTTATATGTGTATTTCTTTTTCAATAGATTATTTAAAGGTTTGGAGTATTCCTCCTAAGCTGAGGTTGAAGCAGCATTGTGCACCAGGAGAATGTGCAAATGTATTAATTAAAAAATATTAAAAACGTGTGTTTCTTGCTACGTCCATACACTGGTGGATGTAGAGACATCCAGCACCTTGCAGAGCTCTGGTTCTTCAATTCCTTCCTCCTTTTCTCCATCCCCAAAGAGCTTCAGTGTGCATTGATAACTTTTTTATTTAAGTGGGATTCTTTGTTTCTTGTGATGATTTCCCATGCGCTGATATTTCCTAAAGTCCTGTGCCCCGACAGAAATGCTGATGTTAATTGTGATTATTTCACCTTCGTTGGTCATTCCTGGAGTTCTGGGACCTCCCAGGAAGGATGTTCCTCGGGAAGAACCAGTTTGAAACATCTGATAATATTTGATAACTTTGGATAATATTTGGGTTTTCCAGCCCAGTGTCTCTGCCATGGGCAGTGTCTGCATCTCATTCCAGAGCTGGGAATGTCGGGGACAGCACTGGGTGCTCTCCTACCATGTCATTTTATTGGAAACTTCTCCCCTGCTGAGTTGGGGAAGAAAAGGGTTTTAATTTTCTGTTTGTATTTTTGGGTTTGGCTTTTGCATGGTGACCTTGAGTTTTCCTTGCTCCTCCTTGGGACTGGTTTTGCAGTGTGATGAATTGAAATGCTCCTGTTATCATGCTGATGCCTCTCTTTGTCTTGGTTTATCTGAATTCCATCAGATTATGCTGCCCTTTATCTGGGTAACAATGGGGTGTTTACAAGAGATGTAGCTTAATTGCATTTAAAGTGTATTTAAAGAATATGTGCTTTTATTTTTAAAATTTGTCTTGCTTATCCCGAGCCTCTGAATTGTCTGTCACCCAGAACCCAGACACTACCAACTCTTCCACCTTACACCATCCAATATGGTTTTAAAACCAAAATTCAGTTGGAAAATCAGTCTCCCACTATTTGCATAAGGATTGAAGGTTAATCAGGTTTCCATACAGGAGTTCAGTGGTGTGTCCTGCCCACTTGACTTCATTTGAACTTAAAATCATCAACAAGGTGCTCAGCTCTGTCCCCACAGCCTTTTGGAAACCAGCTTTCCCGGGATCGCTGCAGGGATGCTGCCCAGAGCAGGGTGACTTCGGGTGTCAGTGATAACTCCCTCCTCTGGTTCCTCCCTCTGGTTCCTAAAACCCAGCCCAGCAGAGGAGCAAACCTGGAGAACGGCTCTCCCCTGGTGAGGTCCCTCTTGTCCTGCTTTAAGGTGCCGGAGTAACACCCTGCAGTTGTTCCTGTTCCTCCAGGAACTGTTTGTGGGTTCTCTCAGCCTTGAGCTGGTTTTGGCCCTCAGTTTTAGATCTGCTGCTTGGCAGAGCCGGGCATTTGTCACTGTGCCCACCTTTCTGCTCGTGGTGAGACTCGGTGAACTGACCCATATCCTTGTTCCTGGGTTCATCCGACCCTGCCAACACCGCACACTTTTGTTGCTGTTACTCTTGGCCATCCCACCATCTCCCCCTGGGAAGGAAACCTCCTGGCAATGCCCCCACAAATGCCCCCGCTGAGTGCAGCTGTTTTAATGCCCAGTGCCCCAGCCTTGATTCGGTGCTGCCCTTGACTCCATCCCTTTGTTCCCTGGGACTGAGCAGTGTTTGCTGCTCCCCTCCTCACACAGGGAGATTTACTTAAGGAGTACTTCTCAGGTTCTCCTTGACTTCGGGTTCTTCTCTGGCTGTGGTGTTGGACCTGCTTTGATGTCCAGTGTGGGCAGCATCTTCTGCTTTGAAACATCTGCTCTTTTCCTTGGGGAGTGTGTTAGCCTGGCACACGCTCGGGATAACTTGTAGCTAGTATAGCTCAGGAATGCTCTGCCTTCTTCCAAAAGGGGGAAAAAAGCTGGAACTGGGTATGCAGACATACCCTTTGTGTGTCATCTGCTTCGTTTTGCCTTCCTTTCTTCCTCCCCTTTAATTAAAATTGATAAAATATATGTCACCTAAACCACTGAATTGATGTGGATGTGTAAAGTGTTGTGCCAGTTGTCCTTGTGGGGGGTCAGCCGTGTTTTTGTAGCACAACAACAGCGAGCAGGGCTGCAGAAGTTGGGAATCCTCCCAGGCCTGGTCCTGGGAGGGAAAGGTTTCATGTAGGTGCTCGTTTGTAGCTGTGTCCAGCCCTGGGAGAACAGCATTGAATGCAGAGTTGTGTGAAGGAGAAATGTTCATTGCTGGGGTGGGTTTTGCTGTACAAGTTGGTTTTTTCCTAAAACTCTGGACCAGGAGAGACACTGCAGTGAAAGATTTGGTATTAAACGTTGACACTTGCTTTAATGACTTTCACTAATAACGCCTGGAGCTTGGGTTTTTTGGGGGTTTTGTTTGGGTTTTTTTTTGTTTGGTTGGTTTTTTTAATTGATTGTATCTTCCCTTTCGTGTGCAGGTATGTGATTTCATTTTTAGTGGCTTGATTGGCTTCAGGAACATGAAGATAAGACTCAATTTAAATAACAAAACAAAACCACTTCTCCAAGCTGTTGCCATTGTTTTTGCTTTCAAATAAGTGACTTATTGGCTAATATTAAATTCTGCTTAGTGCATCTGTGACAGGAGGACCTAGACACGACCTCGGTAAAAATAATCGATGCTCACAAATACCTTTAGAGATTTTAAATAAATAACAAAAAAAGACATCCAGTTATTTGAAGTTCTACACTTAAGACTTTCTTTTCTCTCCCTTCCACCCCACGCCCCCTCTGCTTTCTGTTCCCCAGTGAGCACTTGTCCTGCTCCTTCACCTTCTTTCTGCACGGGGACAGCAATGTGTGCACGAGCGTGGAGATCAGCCAGCACCAGCCGGTGTACCTGCTCAGCGAGGAGCACCTCACGCTGGCCCAGCAGTCCAACAGCCCTTTCCAAGGTGGGTTTTGCAGGCAGGGCTCAGCCTTACACATCAGCTGCTCCTTGGAGTTGCTCAGAGTGAGGATTCGGGGCAGAGCTTTGCCTGTTGTCCCCTGTCCTGACACGGTGAGGGTGATGTGTCCTGGCTCTCCTGCAGGTGGGTTGTTTGCGTATTCCTCTCTTGTCTTCACGACACAACAAACCCACTTTCCAAGGGCTGCCCTATTGATGACTTAAATATTTTGCTCTATAGCCCCCACATGTCTTCATCAGCCCCTCTTTCAGAAATGCATTTCTAACTCAGCACACTTCACTGTCCACTCCCCTTGCCGTCTCGCTCCGGCTCTCCCTGGCCTGTAACCCCTGTGGTCCCACCAGCAGACGCAGGTTATGCCCTGGAAGACAGAGGAGTGCTGGGGCCCAAGTCTGGTTAGTGGACTCTTTGACCCTGCCCTCTCTCAGCCCCCCGTGCTGCTGTGGAAATCAGTCCCCTGCATGAGCACACACCGCCCTCCTTATTAATGCTCACTGGCCAAACTTGCTTTCTTTTTTGGTGAATGCAACTTAACAGCAGCTCTGCTTCCCTAATATGGACAAGACAAAACATGAACCAGATGATTCCCTGAGTGTGCTCTGTTGTTGTAACAAGCTGAATGAAAGGATGAGGAAACACCTTGACTCTGTCAGAATTTGGAAGTGTTTCTTTATGCCACCCGTCTCTGAGACTCCTTGCAAGCCAAGATGGAAACTTGCCTGTTGCTTGTTTGAGCAGATTAATTTGTAATTCTTGTTGTAGTACCTCAATTCTTACAGTGCATATAAATTTAACAATGTGTATCTATTGCTAAAAATAAAACATGATTAGGCTGCATTTTGACTTACCACCCGTGAGTTGTTTATGCGGCGTGGCTGAAATAACAGTGCTGCTGTTTCAGTGGGGCAGAGTGAATTTTGGGTGGATATAAACTCCGGTGTATTTCTGTTTATAATCTCCAGTGTGTTTTGGTTTACCTTTTAGTAATCCTGAGCCCCTTTGGGTTGAATGGCACGCTCACAGGGCAGTCCTTCAAGCTTTCTGATTCATCCACAAAGAAGCTTATTGGGGAATGGAAACAGTTCTATCCTGTCACGTCCAACTTGAAGGAGGGGTCTGAGGAAAAGCAAGAAGAAATGGACTGGGAGGATGATTCTTTAGCTGCTGTTGAAGTCCTTGTTGGTGAGTGCTCTGACTACCTTTTAGTTACTGAAATAAAGTGGCTGATGAGGTCTGCAAAATTCTGAATGTGAAAGAGACCCCATTTTATTGTTTTTGCAACTCTTTGCAGTGGCTGTTGGGGTTTGTTTTTCTGATTGATGCTCAGGACTGTCTGAGTTGCTGTTTCAAGTGAATTTTGCAGACCTGTTAGCAGCAGGTCTTCTTCTTATGTGCCCAGAGAGGCAAGATTTTTAAAAAAATAAATAATTAAGAGAATAAACCCCCCCTAGACTATCACTGTTGACATCTGAGCTGCATCAAAAGCAAGTTGTCCTGTTTCAGGGTCCGTGCAAATTCTAACAGAACAGATGTGGCTCTCAAGGCTGTCTTCAAACCCACAGTCCTGGAGAACCTGATGTACTCAAGCACTGCCTTTATGTGCTGCTGTTCCTAAAATCCCAGCCCATGGATGCAGCAGTTTGTTCTCTGCCCTGGGCTGCTGACCTTTGATTTGCCAACTGATGCAATCCCTTCTCTGGGAGGTGCTGCAGCGACGGCTGGAGCCCCTCGTGCTGCTGGGGGTGTTGTCAGTGTTACATGGGGCTAGAAAGTGTTTTCAGTCTTCAAAACACAAAATGGTAGAAGCAGTAGCAGCAAGGACATGCCAGGGCACAAAGCCCTTTTCACTCATTCACCCAAATCTTGTGTGGAACGCAAATCACCAGGTAAGGATGAGGGTGACAGTGGATCTATCCAGACAGATCATCTCAGTAGGGAGGGCAGGGTGGCCCAGCCTAAGGTGACTGCTAGAGTGATGCCCTTGATGGTGTGAAGTGCCAGCCCTGGGTCACGCGCTGTGTCCTGTGCCCTTTGCAGCCGGGGTGAGGATGGTGTACCCGGCGTGCTTCGTGCTGGTTCCCCAGACAGACCTGCCTGCCCCCAGCGCCGCGGGCGCCCCGCACTGCTCCACCTCCTGCCTGGGTGTCCACCAAGTGCCTGCTGCCACCAGAGACCCTGCCATGTCCTCCGTGACGCTGACCCCGCCGACGTCCCCGGAGGAGGTTCAGACAGGTACGGCACAGTTCCTGCTGCACAGTCCCTGCCCTTTGCAGGGCTCCCCTCCAGACCCAGCAGGTTGGCAGGGGGCTCAGGTGTTCTCTGTGCAACCGGCTTGTCATGGGAAACCGCGTTTCTTTAGTCCTCAGTTTGGTGTAGTAAACCCGGATTGTGTTGTCTGGCTGTGGACAAAGCGAGTTTGAACCTCTGTGTGAGGTGCTGAAATCAGAGCTGCTGCTGAACCTGGTGCTGTCACCCAGTCCTGTAGGTTTCTGCAGGGAAGTTCTGGGATTTTTCCCCCCTGTGTTTATGTGTATGTGTGTGTTCTGCCATAGCTTTGCAAACCTTGTGCAGTCAGTCCTCAGTGAGCAAGGTGATGTTTCCTCCCAGTCCAAGGAAGATCCCTTGTGGCTCAGTTTCCAGGAAGGCTGTGTGCCCTCTGCCCTGGCTGTGAGAAGGGGTTTGACTCAGGGCAGGCAACACTCAGGGATAGTTTCAGGTGACTTACAGAAATTTTATTGTGCAGAAGAGGTTCTGTTTCTTTTCTCCCCCAAGGTCTTCTCTTACCTAAGTTTGACCCTTTTTGGCTTTGCTCACGTTATTTTCTCTTTCAGGTCAGCAGTTTATTCAAAAATAAAGAATAGCCAGCACCCTTACAAACATATATGCGGCCTTTTCTTTAATCTTAGGAGAGGGAACTGTGTTACAATAATCTGTTGCTACCCCCCAATTTTCTATGTGTTTTTGTTTCCTAACATTGAGTCAAGAAGATACTTTTCTCCCTGCCATTGTTCCTGTGGTGGCTGAACTGCAGCAATAGTGGCTGTGAGTGCTTTGCCTAAAGCTGTTCCTCTGGTGCTGCTTTTCAGTGGATGCTCAGTCTGCCCAGAAATGGGTGAAGTTTTCTTCGGTTTCGGACGGATTTATCTCTGACAGTACCAGCCACCATGGTGGCAAAATCCCCAGGAAGTTGGCCAACCAGGTGGTGGACAGAGTGTGGCAAGAGTGCAACATGAACAGAGCTCAGAACAAGTATGTACTCACCCCCTGAAACCAAAAATACCCAGAGTGTCTTGTGAGTTCCTGGCAGAAAGTAGCTCTGTTAGAGAGACTGTAAAAGGTGCTTTGCTCTTATAAAAAACCATTTTAAAGGAGTTACTTTTTTTCCTAGGTATTTAGGAATGATTTATTTAGTTCTCAGTTTAATATGTCAGTAAAAGGCTATTCATCATTTCTTTGCTGAATCCTGTGTCACAAAACTGCTCTTGAGCTTTGCCAGAAGATAAGAAAGGAACATATGTTGATCCCAAATAACTCTCCTGGTATTGAATCCTAGGAGGAAGTATTCTGCTACATCAAATGGCTTGTGTGAGGAGGAGACAGCTGACAAGGTGGCATCCTGGGATTTTGTTGAAGCCACACAGAGGACAAATTGCAATTGTTCAAGGTACAGGACTTGGCAGAGCTGCAGCCCGGAGATGTTCCAGGAGATTGAAGTGCTCAGGAGAGGGCTCCTGATCACTCCTTCAGGAGTAATTAAGCAGTAGCTGCTTGTAGGAAAGCTGTAACAGAATTTGTATCTCCTCTCCTAAATGTCATTGTAGGTCTTGAAGCTCTGCCCAGTGAGTTAATGCAGAGGTTTGATTGGAGTGAATCATCTGAGCTGCCAGGGCAGGGACAATTCCTGGGTCGTGGTCTGGAATTCCATTTGTGTATGGGTAGTAACTATCTCGTGGGCAACTTCCTCAGGCTGCACTGGAAAGGGAATGCCTATTTATTTGGATTTAAGCACCTTTTCTAGAGGGCTGTGGCATTAGCCTTGAAGGCAGAAAGCTGTTAATCAGGGGCAAGATGGTTGTGTCTTTATGACAAGAAGGCCAAAACCTGCCTGGCTGTTCCATGGGGGACTGTGCAGAAATCTGCTTGTCTGTGAGTGGATGCCACTGTGAGTTTTTCATATTGGCTGGGGGAAAAAAGGGGTCAAACCCCAGGGGGAAACCCTGAATTTGACTTTCAGTTTTTGTTATGGCTTTCTCTTTGAGCCTGCTAATGCAGTGCCACAGTTTGTTAATGCAGGTGCTTAAATAAATGGAAACACTCATTTCAGTGAGTTCTCCGTTTCTGTACTTAGGGCACAATGCTAATCTTTAGGTGGCTGAAGTGTTGCAAAAGGTTTAAATGCTTTCTCTGACTTAAATGATTGCCTCACAATGAATATTGGTATCTTAAAAAAGATTGATGTCTGGAGGATGTAGCATTTTGCAAGAGATGCATTTTTTCCTCTTCCATTGAAATGGTTGGTTTAAGTTCTGTGGAAATACTTGTGTCCTGAGAAGGGCTGGGATGTGGGGGAGGATTAAACACTCTGTTAAAGGAGAATGTAGCTATGATAGCACTAGCTAAGGGAAAACAATCAATTAACTAGTTGAGGTGTATATAAGAAATATGCAATTGCCTAAAAGAAACTGCAGAGACTTAAACCTCCTTATTGTTCCCTGTATTTTGAATTCTAAGTGGTGAAGAACATGTGGATGTGTACAAGAGTTTAAAGTAAAAATAGATTGTGATGCCTCTTACCTTTTATCCCTGCCTAATCCTATTTTTTCAATACAAGTGCTTCTTAACTTTGCTAATGGGAGAGTGGCAGAGAATATCCAGCACTGAGGATGGATGTGCAGTTCAATAGCTCAGTCCCACACATCTCATTCTAGGCTGCAGTGCTGCATTTGCCTCCTCCTGTCGATGGTCTGGGAAGTTGGCATCTTGAACTTCCACATGAGATGTTTGGGCTCAAGTGCATTCATACTGTACAAACCCAACCGTGTTAGTGCAGTTGAGACAGAGAGTTTTGCTTTTTTCCACACTTGCTAAATTTGCAGTTAAACAGCTTCGAAATAGCTCTTGTAGGACTGAGCTTCTTGGTTCTTGATGTTAATTCTCCACTCTTTAACCCACTGAGGCTTGGGCAGCACTGTTGGATGGTGCTGGTGCTTGAATTCAAGAAGCCATTCACTAATTCATGTGTTGTCCTACTGATTCATCAGTGTTGGCAGGAGTTAAAAGCGACGGCGTGTTCATGTGACAATCTATTTCTGTTAAAGCAGTTATAAAATGCTGTCTTCATTTTTAGGATTATGTGTGTGTTTGGCTCACAGGGCAGATTTGATGGGGTTTTTAAATGGTATTCTGAAATCTTGCAATGCTACTCAAGTCACTCAGATGATGGTCAGGACGAGGCAGCTTCACTCGGGGACAGTATCACTTTCAGCCCTCTGTAATGGGCTGTTTAATGGCTGAGGAGCAGGTTCTTACCTAGGGGAAAGGAACACCACGGACGTATTTGAAAGATTAACGTGAAGTCTTTTCCCTCCGGTATTAATTCTGCAGGCACAAAAATCTCAAACCAAGGAATTCAGGTCAGCAGGGGCAGGCCCCACCTGTGGGCCCCCAACCGCCGGCGGCCCCGAAGCACAAGACAAACGAGAAGCAAGACAAAGGGGATAAGCCACAGAAACGCCCTTTGACTCCCTTCCATCACCGCGTCTCCATCAGCGATGACGTTGCCATGGAGGCCGACTCAGCCAGTCAGAGGCTGGTGATGGCTGCCCCGGACAGCCAAGTGAGGTTCTCCACCATCCGAGGCGCCGACGTGGCCAAGGCCCCGGCGCTGCACGGCGCAGACCTGGCCGGGTCGCCGCAGCCGCCGCCGCTCAGCCCGCACCCGTGCGACGGCGCCGACGACGGCGGGCCCAAGGCGCCCTCCACCCCCCAGAGCCAACACTTCTACCAGATGCCAACCCCGGACCCCCTGGTTCCCACCAAGGCCATGGAAGACAGGCTCGATGGCTTGTCCCAGCCTTTCCCGGCCCCCTTCCCCGAGGTCATAGAGCCCACCGTGTACGTTGGTACCGCTGTGAATTTGGAGGAGGATGAGGCTGATGCTACTTGGAAGTATTACAAAGTCCCAAAGAAAAAGGATGTGGAGTTCCTGCCGCCCCAGCTTCCAAATGATAAGTTGAGAGATGATCCAGTACTACCTGCTGGACAGGAAAACGTAACATCAGTTACAGAGTAAGTAGTGCTTGACACGGGGAGGGCCAAAGGCAGGAGCTCGTCCGTGTGTTTAATGTGGGAGCCCAGCTGAATACAGGGTAATACCTGTGAAATGTGAGCACCAAACACAGCCAGATCTGTAGCAACAATTTCCAGCTTCTTCTCATTTCAACTCTGATGTAGCAGATAGCAATGACATTTATTTTCATACTGTAAAACTAATCTGTGGCCAAATTATGCCTATTTGGGACTTAAAGTCTCTTCTTCCCAACCCCCCAAAAAAAGAAATAACTTTCTTATTTTAGTATTTGTTTTCTTCATTATTTGAAGGAAATGTGGGTGGTCTCAGCTGCAGAGATCCTGGGAGAGGTAAAGCTTCTCCCTCAGCTCTGCTCTTGGCTTCATTCAGTAGAGCTGGTGTTGAACCCTGAGGAAGTTCCTCTGCTTTCCTGGAGGATGTTAACTTTAAAGCAGGCAGCAATCACTTTCTGATATTGGAATAAGTGACATAAACTGGCGGTCTCACACGTGGTACATTCTGTGTTGTGCAAAAGGCTTGAGGATTTGAGGTTATTCAAAGAAAACAAGTGTCTGGTGTGCCTGTTGTGAACTGCTCTGGGACCTCAGATCGTGTGGGAAACCCTTCTTCATTAGGACACGAGAACATTTGTTTATTTGATCTTTACATAAAATAACACTGTATTGAAATAAAGTATGTGTAGTTTTTAACTATTTAGAAAGAGGGTTTTGTTGAATAAATAGAATTTATTTCTGAAAATTAAGTGTTATCGAGCACCAGCTTGTAAAAGGTTCTGCTCTGCTGCTGTTTCAATTAGGGTAAAGGAATTGGTCGCCTTTTTTTGATACTAAGATTTAATAAATGATGGAGTTTAAGGGCAATGGAGGAAAAGAATAGCACTAATGGTTTCGGTGTGAAAACTGCATTTGAGCTCTGTTTTACTGAAGAACCAAAGAACCCCAAACCATAAGAGCACAAAGCCTGAATGGGAAGCTTTGGGTTGTGTCTCCTTTGCCATTGTCCTGAGTAAGAAACTCTCCCGTGGTCCCCAGCGCTTCTTTGGGAGGCCACAGGTGCTGACAGGGCCATTAACAGGAGTGTGGATTCCCAGGACTGGGACCTGGATGCAGAGGTGACGAACTTGGGCTCAGGCTGTGATCGAGGAATCAAGAAATGCACCCAGAATTCCCCCCGAGCTGCCTCTATCAACTCACTTGCCATGGATTGGTTTGGGTCCATGTGTTTTTATCCCTGTTCAGATGAAGGGAGGCTCTTCCTGTATCAGTTATTGAGGGCTTTTGCTTTCATTTTAGGAGTTGGTGAGTTTAGTTTGTGGTGGGAGAGCGGAAGCGGCTCCTCAGGAGGCAGAAATGTGGAGCTGGCAGAGGAACCCAGTGGTGGCAGCACAGGGAGTGGCTGTGGAGGAAAGCTGAGAGAAGTAGTAAACGTGTTGTAGCTGTGCCTGTGCCCATACACAGTTTCTTAGACACATCCTATGCTCCCTGTTGGAACTTTAGATTAGTTCATGCATGTCTCAGCTCTTGCAAGGTGTGCATTTACAGAATTTTTAGTGCTTTTGTGTAGCCCTGAATTCACATCAGCCAACCAGGTGTTTCCCTCTCTTCTGTTCCAGACCTGCTCTTTCCTTGTATGGCTCCCAGTTTGTTTTAACAACTTAGCAAACAGTAGTTTTTTCCCCAGAATATTTGACTGTTCACTTCTCCTCTGTGCTGGTCAAAATACTGGAGAGTGCTACTTACCTGGGAAAAAATACAGCAAAGGCGTTTAACTCCTTGTCCTTAGAAAGTAGTTTCCATCTTGGTTTTGCCTTTTGCAGGGTTTAGTAAAGAAAGGGTTTTCTTGAGTACGAGTGACCAGCATGGATGGATTTGCCACAGCTGCTGGCTCTGAGGTGTTTGTTTGGAAAGCTGATTTCTAGGAAGGGTCTGTGACAAAGTAAAACTGTTCCCATGTTCTTTCTCCCATGTAGTTGGCAGGGATGTCCAGGGAATCTACAGCTCATAATCACTACAGTTTTCTGCTTGCCAATATCTTTTTCCTGGTGCAATGTTGTATTTGTGAAACTGACACTCCTGACAGAAAAAATTAATATCTGTGTATTTACCAACTCAAGTTTTGCCTCAGAACATTAAGAAAAGAAAAATGCTGATAAAGACAAACATGTTTTTTATTATTCTCAATAGTAAATTAGGTCTTGGTGTGCTGAAAGCTTCATTTGTGTTGATCTGAGTGGTGTAAATGTCACTAAACACAGTGACACTTGTGTGCTGTACTTGTGGTCATTGCTGGGGCTCTCTTTGGGAATGGCAGTGAGTAATTCTTTAACCTGCTGAGTTTTTTTTAGTGGATGTGGATAGTTTAATACACTTGTACTTTACAATAAATGACAGCTCTGACCTGGGATAAATTCCTAATCTTTATGTGAATTGACAGTGCTGGGAGAGAGCTGGGCAGGATGAATCACAGTGCTGTGTCTGACGTGTGTAAGGAGGTGATTTTAAATGACTAATGACTTCATCTTTATCCCAAAAAGTTCTCTGAGGCCGGGGTGGGAAGGAAGGAAGTGGGAAGGGAAGATGAAATTGCTCTTGTAAAGGCTGTATGAGAGCAGAAATAACTCCATGTAAGAAACCTTAAATAATTACTTTGTGATTTTCCCTCTTCTTCTGTTCAGATTAATGGTGCAATGTAGGAAACCTCTGAAGGTTTCAGATGAACTGGTGCAACAGTATCAGAGTAAAAACCAATACCTGGCAGCTGTAGCAACAGAGGCTGACCAGGAACCTGAAATCGATCCTTATGCTTTTGTGGATGGGGATGTGGAATTCCTGTTTCCTGACAGCAAAAAGGAGAGGCAAAACATGGAGAGGGAGGCCGGGAAGAAACACAAGGTGAGTAAAAGAGCGAGGATACGCTCGGTGATGAGATTAAACCAGATTGCTTTAGGCACCAGGCCCAATTTAAATCCCTCTCCGTTGGTTTAGAAGTGAATTTAAAAATATTAAGTTCTAGCAGAAATGCTCCATGAAATGCAGCAGCGTGTCTGGAACTGCACCTGACATTTTTGTGACACGGGTGGTGCCGTTGCAGAGGGTTTGTGGTTTGCACTGGGAGGGCACTGCTGGATCACAACACAGATCTCTGGCTCAGTGGCTTTCCTGTGGAAATAGGTGATGGCAGGTGCTTGGGGAGAGAGGAGGAACGAGCCCAGTGCTGTGCTCGGGAGTGGAAAGGTTTGGGGGTAGGTGAGGTGAGCCCTGACTCGTTGCCAGGACAGTGAATTGCAATGTTTTAGGGGGTTTTTTTGCACTTTAGCAGAGCTACACGAGACTTGTACTGAGAGCAAAAGTGCACCCTAGAGGGAAGGAGCAAACCTAACTGCAGGGGAGCTGGTGTAGGAACAATTGGCTCATTAGGCCTGTGTGTGTGTGTGGGTGCCCTCCTGGCAGCAGCAGTCCCGCTCTCTACCTGCTGCAGTCAATGTGCAGGTTTGATAGCAAGTGTTTCTCAGGGAGCTGTTGTGGCGAGAGCCCACAAGTGCTTTGGAGACTTACCCCAGCACTACAGCTGTGCTGTCTGTGCCCCAAGCTTTGTTCTCCCTGAGCAGGTGCCACCACCAGCGCCCAGAGTGGCCCTGCCTGAGCTGGCAGGGGAGCAGGAACCTGAGACTTCCACAGGCGCGGAATTCCCCCGGGAGATGAAATCCCTCCCCACCTCCAATTAATTTAAGCAAACTTTTCTCTCCTCTTTTAATAGGCTGAGGATGGGACATCCAGTGTTACAGTTTTATCCCATGAAGGAGAGGATGCAATGTCTCTGTTCAGTCCTTCTGTCAAGCAAGGTAAAGAGGCTTTTTTTTCCTCCCACTTTTTATTGTGCTGTGTTAATGACATCTTGAATAGTCAATAGATTCTAATAGGTGCAGAGTTTTGTGGTTTGTATTTCCCTGCCCCTTCAGTCTGCTTGGAACACTTCTTTGTTGCTTCTTGCAACTAAATGTCATTTTATTTTCCTCATCAGTAGATCAGATACTGGTGTGCTGCAAAAAGATCTAAAATCTGAATGTTACAAAATCGAGGGGCCCTCACCACTGTGGATGAGTGGAACCACGGACACACCACTGCCCTGTTTTCCCTGCAGCTGTGGAAAGGGTTGCTAGCAGTGTTCAGTACAGGTCTCTTGCCTGTGATGTGTGATGTGTGTGTCTCTGCAGACGCCCAGCGAATCGCTGCCCACGCCCGCACCGCGTCCACCAGCCTCTTCCACGAGACAGACCTGGTGGTGTCCTACACCGACCTGGACAATCTCTTCAACTCAGATGAAGATGAGCTCACAGTAAGGAACAAGTCTTGTCTTTCTGTGGTTTAGGGCTTGATTTCTCCTGTTTTGTTTTGTTTTTTTCTCCCCTGGCATTTGTAGAGAGGTTGCAAAACACGGGTGTAAACAAGTGCTGTGGCTCCTCGGTGTCAGACGTTCTGTTCTAGTTGACTCACACAGTGGGATTTTTGATGCAAACAACCTTTTGATCTTATTTCCTTACAATCCACACAGCACATGCTGCTAGAATGTACCTGTAGTTATAACTTTACAGATTCAGCAGGTCCTAGTGCTCTTTTCCTGTGGTCTGGGTTCTGTTTAACTGGTTAATCAAGGTAATACTGAAACAAAACAGCAACTTCTGAGGGGAAAAAAGGCATTTAGCCATGTGGACATTGTGCCAAATAAGCTGCTTCACTGCAGCAGCTATTATCTTGGAACAGTTTCTCTTGCAGTCTCTGATGGCTCTGAATCCATTATCTTTCCAGTTTCTATTTCAATACTGTTTGTAATCAGTTGTCTTTTCTGAACTGTGCTTTGCTCCATGCTTAATCCTAAATCCCCTTACCCAGACAAAATGCCCATCAACTTTAATGGGAGCTGTAGCTGAGTAAGGGCTGAAGGATCTTAAAGCCATCAAAGGTCATCAGTATGTAAAGGAAGTGTGTTTGCTCTTAACATGACGACTCTTATATTCTGTAGACATTAGTACTGTCTAAACATGGTAAAATATATCTCTTATTCCTCCAATTTCAGCAGTTTTTCTTCCCTGTATCTCTTGTTCCAGGAATTGTGTTTCTCTGTCCTTTCTGTTCCTGTTGATGTGGTAACACCAGTGGTGTTAGCATGGCTCTGGGAGTGTGTGTGGTTTGTTCTGGCACACTCTGGGCAGCCCTGTTTAGCTTTTTTTGCTGTCTGTTCATGTGCTGAGAATTATTTTATAGCTGATTTTATTGCAATGCTTCCCCCTCAGCCTGGATCTAAACGGACAGTGAACGGCGCTGACGACAAATCCAACTGCAAAGAGGCAAAAGCAGGAAATCTGGACCCACTGTCATGCATAAGTAAGCTTTGTTTGTGGGTTTCCTTTTCCTAAAGAGAACACTAGCTCCAAACATTGGGCTCTCATGTGCTGTGGGAATTTGGAAATGTACCCTGCATTTGCCCTTCTGAAATTTTGAGACACAGAGAACACCTTGGAATGTTTTCACGCTCTAAAGTTGATTTCTAATCTGCAATTAGGCACTGCAGATCTCCATAAGATGTATCCAACCCCACCTTCATTGGAACAGCATATTATGGGGTTTTCTCCAATGAACATGAACAACAAGGAGTATGGCAGCATGGACACTACACTCGGAGGAACAGTACTGGAAGGGAACAGCTCTGCTGTGGGGGCTCAGTTCAGGATTGAAGTAGATGAGGGTTTCTGCAGCCCCAAACCTGCTGAAATAAAGGTGGGTAGTGCTGAGAGTCCTGATCAATGCTTGTAATGGTTGTTGTGCAGCTCATTGCTTAAATCTGAATGGGAATGGTGGGAAATTAAGTACAATTTGTGTCTCGTCCTGCTTTATACTGGGGGAGGCAAAACTTTCTAGTATTTTCCCAGTTAAACTTCAAGAAAGAGTGAAACATAAAGAGCCGTCAGTGAGCTGCAGACGTGCATTGCAGTCACTGCAGGTCACTGCTGCTCTGTGTTGGGACAGGGCCTTCTGGAGGCCCATGGGTGTGGGTATTGTGTGCACACATCTCAGCTTTCTCTTGCAGCTCTGTCAGGGTTGGGATGAAAGAGCTACTGCTTGAACTTAGCCGTGGTTTTGCAGAAGCATTTGAGCTGCTGAAGTCATCTAATTACACGCTAATGCTTGCCCATGTGTGACTTGCAGGATTATTCTTATGTTTATAAACCCGAGAACTGTCAAGCTTTAGTGGGATGTTCCATGTTCGCGCCACTGAAGACGCTTCCCAGCCAGTGTCTTCCTCCCATCAAACTGCCAGAGGAATGCATTTATCGCCAGAGCTGGACTGTGGGAAAGCTGGATCTGCTCCCTCCAGGCCCTGCCATGCCATTCATCAAAGATGGGTATGACCTGTGGGAGCTTTGGGAGGGAGGCAGCTTGGCACCCTGCAGGAAATGCCCCGTAATATTTATTTGGGAAGTCGGTAATGAGACGTGTTTGTAGATACACTGTGTTTGTACAAACTGACAAGGGTCTTTAAAGAGATCCTTATGGTTAGACCTGCTGTGAGAGGCTTCTTCTCAAATAGCTTCTTAACTCTACAAACATTTTATTCCTTTAAGAGTTTCTTGGGGAAGCTTAATGGTGCAAGTCCAGGTTTAATAAGTAATGAAGTTGAATAAATGTAAACCTGGGACTTTGTTTTGCAGTGGTGTAGTAGGTACTGTAAGGGCTTAGTAGGTGCTGCTGCTGTTTCTTAAATTCTTTACTAAAGTGGCAGCAATGTCAGCTGTGGTGGGACCAGGAAAACATTCCCTCTGGTTGGGAGCTGTGCCCCCTGTGCCTGTGTCTGGTCACAGCATTGCAGGGGCATTTCTCTGCCCACACTGGGTGGGGAGGGTCTTGTTGGCAGCTCTTCTTGAGGAAAATATTCATCCCTTTTTCCCTTCTACATTGGTAGCTGGTATAAGTGGATTAGGCAGCAAGGATAATTGATAAAGTTATATGAATATTAAATCCTGGATTAAATACTGATGTTTCTTCTATTAAGGTCATTCATAAGCAATGTTTCCAGGTCTTATTAGCCTTACAGGTCTTTGATGATACTCAGCTGCTTAGGAAAGAAAATGTTAAATGTTTCCAGGTGACACTTCCTTGTGGATTCAGCTGAGTCTGCTATTGATAGACCTGGTGTATTTTCTTAGTGTGTGTCAACACACATGTAAATAAAACATGAACAAAAAAAGGTGTCCTTTAGACTCCATACAACCACAGAATTTATAATTTATTCTGACCACACTTGTTTCCTGGGAGCTTTGTGCAAAGGAGAAGATGAGAGGAGGCAGGGAGAGATTCTTTGACAGTGCTGTCAGTGGGAGTCCTGCAAAGTCATTTAGAACAAATGCTCTTGAAGTTCCTTAGGGAATGAAAATCTTGCTGTGGATTATGAAAGACTAGCTTAAAAAAGCAAATATTAATTAGGAAGGTCCTTCCTTAGACATCGTAAGCCTTAGACTTCAAACCCCGTGTGCTGTGTACTCAAAGCCTGTCCTTCTCCCCGTGCTGCCGGCAGCGATGGGAGCGCCCTGGACCAGGAGTACGGCCCCGCGTACACCCCGCAGACCCACACCCCCTTCGGGATGCCGCCCAGCAGCGCTCCTCCCAGCAACAGCGGCGCCGGGATCCTGCCCTCCCCATCCACCCCTCGCTTCCCCACCCCTCGCACCCCAAGGACTCCCCGCACGCCGCGCGGGGCCGGGGGCCCTGCGAGCGCCCAGGGCTCGGTGAAGTACGAGAACTCGGACCTGTACTCCCCGGCCTCCACGCCCTCCACGTGCCGGCCCCTCAACTCCGTGGAGCCCGCCACCGTGCCTTCCATCCCGGAGGCACACAGCCTGTACGTCAATCTCATCCTCTCCGAGTCCGTCATGAACCTCTTCAAAGACTGTAACTTCGACAGCTGCTGCATTTGCGTTTGCAACATGAACATCAAAGGTGCTGATGTTGGAGTTTACATCCCCGACCCGACACAAGAGGCCCAGTATAGGTGTACCTGTGGTTTCAGTGCTGTGATGAATAGAAAATTCGGCAACAGCTCCGGACTGTTCCTGGAGGACGAGTTGGACATTCTGGGGCGGAACACGGAGTGCGGCAAAGAGGCCGAGAAGCGCTTTGAGGCTCTCCGAGCGACTTCCATTGAGCACGGCAGCGGGGGGCTGAAGGAGCCCGAGAAGCTGCCCGATGACTTGATACTCTTGCTGCAGGATCAGTGCACCAACTTGTTCTCGCCCTTCGGAGCAGCAGATCAAGAGTCCGTTCCCAAGGTTGGGGCCGTTCCCAACGCGGTACGTGTGGAAGAAAGGGATTGTTGCAATGACTGCTACTTGGCCTTGGAACATGGACGGCAGTTCATGGACAATATGTCAGGAGGGAAAGTTGATGAAGCACTTGTGAAAACTACTTGCTTGCACCACTGGTCAAAAAGAAATGGTAAATACCAAAATCAGCTTATTTTCTACATGTCCACCTGCTTTTGGGGTTTTTATTTTTTCAAGGTTCCTTTTTTGTGGTTTTCCTTTGCGAGTATCAGAAGCGTAAGACTGTTCTTGCCACCTGCATGTTTGTGCAAACTTGTATTTAGCAGCGTCCAGAATAACCAGTCCTTTTACCTTCTGTGCTGGTACACCAAGCAGAGTAAGGCCGTGGCTGCCATCAGCTGTAAATTCCTAATGTATATTGGAAGTGTAACATGAGAGCACTGTCACTGTCCAAAACGCTTCCCTGGGTTTATCCTTTAAAGCAGCTCTTGGGGCCTGGCTCTGCAGAGGTTCAGGGATGATGCCTGTGGGAAGTGCAGGGGCTCAAGTGGTGACTGTGTTGTCAAGGCCACTGTGGCAGAATTAAACAACAGCTCCGATTCACTTGCCTTCCCACTCCTTTAAAGGGGAGGGGGGGCAGCAGGTTAACGGAACATGTGGCAAAGAAAGGCATTCCTGTAGCCTTCACTGTGTGTTGGATGTGCCGGAGATCCTTGGGATTTTCCTTCTGGGCCTGACTGATGAGGCACTGTCTCATGGAGTGCCCTTTATTGTGTGTGCTCACACACCTCTCACAGTATTGTCAAGGAGCAGCTCAGTGGGTGAGGGGTGAAAGGCAAAGTTGTGAATCCCAGGTAGCTGAATTCACTGTGGGGATGAGGATGAGGAGCACTGACAGGAGGACGGGGCCGTATTCATGTGCATCACTGGGGATTCACTTTGAAAGCCCAGCTGTAGATAAATGGATGTTTTCAGCACCCAGGAGAAGACTCGGTGTTACTGTGACCTTGGTATTTGGCATAAAATGCTGTAAGAATACTTGGAAACAGAAGGCTTGGAAGCTGTAGCCATACCAAGCGTCATGTGGGATTTTTGTTCTAAACCCCTGTACCCGAAATGGCCCAGTGGTGGCACACGATGAAATGGGCTGAGGCTGTTTGAGCTCCTCTGGACTTCTCTGGAGTGAGCACTGGGTGGCAGTCTGCAAACCCGCCTTTGTTGGGAGGGGAGCCCGGGATTTAAGGGGCCTGCAACTTGTTTGGGGGGTCTTGGGTTGTTATTGTTTATTGGTTTGGCTTTTGTTTTTATTTTAGGGTGTTTTCCCTTAGTTTAACTCATAAAATAGGAGGCTTTCAATGGGAAAACCTGTAGAGGAAAAAAAGAAATTTAAACAAAAAAATCCATGTGTTTTTTTTAAGTGGCTGAGAGGGGAAGAGGGAGAGCTGTCAACCAGCATGTGCTTAAGTGTCTATATGGTGGCCTTGGGGGATGTTTCCAAAGGGCCTGATGTGGTTTCAAATGGAGGCTGTGCCCCTCGTTTGGAGGCTCTGGGGCTGTGTGTGGAGGGCTCTGACGTGCTGTGTCCTTGCAGTGGTGGATGTGAGCATGCAGTGTTCCCAGGACATCCTGCGGATGCTCCTCTCGCTCCAGCCCGTCCTGCAGGACGCCATCCAGAAGAAGCGGACCGTGCGCTCCTGGGGCGTGCAGGGACCCCTCACGTGGCAGCAGTTCCACAAAATGGCTGGGAGAGGCTCCTACGGTAAGGAATCCACGGAACCCCCTCTGCTCCCTCTGCCACCAAACCCCCGGGCTGGATGCTCTTCAGCCTGTTGGAATTCTAAACAGCACTCGACCTTTCTTTACACTAACGAGACCTATTAGGCAGGGGAGAGTTCTTCTCTTTAGAAAAACACAAAATATTTATAGTCCTTAAAACAGTCAATGAATTAAAGATGTGCATTTAAAATTTACAACTTCACTTGCGCTGTTTGTACACACCTGACACTTCAGCCGGTGAGGGACTGAGATTGCAAAGATGGGTTTAATGTTAAAACCAGAGCTACTGCTCAGGGTTTTTCTTACTTAAAATTCTTTTATTCCAAAGAATTACCCCATTTTAATTACTCTGAAAAGAGCGTAGTTAAAAATGCTGGGTTTGAAATGCTCGAAACAGTGTGTTTCATTGCTTGGTGGCTTCAGAACTGTTCAAGATCTGAGGTTTTCCAGTGTGTTGTGTCTGATAAATATTTGGAGTGGCCAACACGTGATGCACATTTCCAGATAAAGGTGAATTTTGTGTACTCACGGTTTAATGACTTCATTAGCATACGAGATTGATTTACCACTGTGTACAAGAGTGACCTTTCACCAGCAGATCTTCTGGAGCTATATTTAGAACATGGCAATTACACATTTACAGTACATGTAAACGCACCTTCTTAAGTTTGTTTCCTTCCCTGGCCCTTTACATATCTGCTTAAAATATTTGCATTTGTTCCCTGTCTTTGGTCCCTTGGCTCCCCAGGGAAAGGCTTCCTGGACAGTCCAGATCTGTTCCTGATTGTGAACTGATAGAAATATTAAACACTCTGCAACTTCTTCTTGAGGCCCTGAGAGCTGTCAGGTGAAAATAATTAGCAGGTTTCCTGCAGAGGGTTGGATCCTACACTCAGGGTTTCCATTTGAGAATGAGAATAAAAATGAGAACTCTGGCATTGACTGTCAGTGCTCCTTCCTGGGAGATGCTGGGAACTGGTGGCTGTGCTCTTCCTGTTTCCTAGAAGAAGCAGGGGGTTCGTTTTAAGCGTTCTGCTTTATTGGAAAATGTGTCTGGCTTTTCCAGGAACTGACGAGTCCCCGGAACCACTGCCAATCCCAACGTTTTTGCTGGGATACGATTACGATTTCCTGGTGCTGTCCCCGTTTGCTTTGCCGTACTGGGAGAGGCTGATGCTGGAGCCCTACGGATCTCAGAGAGACGTTGCCTATGTCGTGGTGTGCCCGGAGAACGAGGCTCTGCTCAATGGAGCCAAAAGCTTCTTCAGGGATCTCACTGCCATATACGAGGTACAGGATTTGTGGCACTTTGCAGGGAAATGGGTTTGTGAAAGGCTGTTTCTAATACGTGCTCGTGACGACTTACTGGGCTTGTCTGAGCTGATACAAGTGCTGCACAGAATGTTATCTGGGGAAGCTGCTCGGGAGGATTTTGGGAATGGGCACTTGGAAGATAAGGGCTGTTTGTGCTGCTCCCGTTCCCGTCAGTGAGTGCTGGTTGCAAAGCCCTTATCTGCCAAGCGCCGCTCAGTGGCAAACCCCTGTATTGCCACGTTAATTGTTTTGCCTCCATTTAATTCATTAATTACATGCTTGGATTGTGGTAAAGCTTAGAGTAGGTGGTGTATCAACCTGCCTGTTTGCATTTAGGGCAACACTGAAAATAAACCGTAAAATCGCTATACAGTAGTTCAACCTGCTGTAGTTTTCGAATGCAAACATTGCTTTGGAATGTGATGACTGAGCTGAGAGTCCTCTGGTATATCCTCTGTGTGGCCCTGAAGAGTTTCAAAGGCTTACCAACCCCTTCCCTCCCCTCCTGTCTGCCCTCTCTGCAGTCCTGCAGGCTGGGGCAGCACAGGCCCATCTGTAAGTTACTGCCTGACGGGATCATGAGGGTCGGCCCCACGGCCTCCAAGAAGCTCTCGGAGAAGCTGGTCACGGAGTGGTTCTCCCAGACAGCCAATGCCAACAACGAAGCCTTTTCCAAACTCAAACTCTACGCTCAAGTTTGCAGATATGAGCTGGGTATGACTTCTTTTTTAGTGTTTCTTATCTCATACTGTTACCGCTTACCCTTCTCCAGTAGAAGAGAAGAAACCATGGCTTGTTGTCGTATTGTTTGTGGCAGTTTTGTGGTTTTAAGCTTGGAGGGGAAAAATCCAATCCCTCCTATATTTTAATATGTGCTAAGGTGGCATCTTCTCATCCAGCAGTACCTTTAGGGAATGTTGCTGCCTGACAGGACTTTGGTTGTCTTCTTGTGTTGGGGACTTGGATTCGGAAGCAGTGATTTCCAGCAGTTCAACACAGCTGGAAAAAATCTTTTAAAAATAGATTTCTGGATATTTCTTAAAATATTCTTATGAAAATATCCCAATTTGTATATTTAATACAGGTATTTTAATTTGAGAGGTGAAACATATGCTCAAGGTTTGCTCTCTGTTTGTTACAAGTGTAGACTTGCATAGGTGACATCAGGCTTCAGAACAGCTCTGATATAAAATTTATGCTTTTTTCCTGGTTTTAGGTCCTTACCTTGCTTCTCAGCCCTTGGACAATTCTTTGCTGTCCCAAACCAACCTGGTCCCTCCCTCCAGCCAGCCGGGCTCTGCTCTGCCCCCAGTGCCAGCCAGCGCTGGGAATCCCAACCCTCCGGCGTCGGCTCCCGCAGCTCCCACCAGTAGCACCATTACAGTGACATCCAACAGTGCCATGTCTTCTGCAGCCACTACAGCTAACTCCACGCTGACCACCACCGCCCCGTCCTCCTCCTCCTCCTCCTCTGCCAGCCTGGGCAGCGGCATTCCCACGAGCAAGCCTTCCTCCTTCCCGCCCTTCAGCAGCATGAGCAGCGGCGCTGCCGCGGCCCTGCCGGCCCAGGCTGCGCCCGTGCAGAACGGGCAGGCGGTGGGGCAGCAGCAGCAGCAGCCCCCGCTGCCGCCTGCAGCCATGGCCGGGGACGCGGCTGCAGCCCCTGCACAGCCCCACCCGGAGGTGTCTGAAAGGTACGGCACTGCAGCTCACACCTCCACCTGCAAACCCCGCCGCTCGCCCGTGGGAACCCACTCAAGTGCCCTTGTGAAATGCCTGTATTTATTCTCTTGTCACCAGGCTGCCTTTTAGGGAGAGTGACAGTTCAGTTATGGTGGAGCTGAACTTTCCGGCTCCAGCTGTAGCTGCAGTCCTAATTGCATCTCAGTGTCTGCTGCGGTACAGAAATAAACTTTCTTTTTTTCCTTGTCTCTCCAAGGAGAGAAAATTCACCAGAATACTCACGCCTGTATTTTAAAGGCCTGGGGAGTGGGGGAGAAATAGATAATTGGCACCATCTTAGAGTTCTATTTTCTGTAATCAAAGTTATAGTAGTGAATACAGCTCTCACTGAGAGACTGGCCGTGCGGATATTCTTGTTCCCCAGTTAAGCAATAGTTGAGCTGCTGTAATAAAACATGCTGAAAGAAAGACAGGAGATTCAGAGTTACTCATAAGCTCACATACAAAAATGAAAAAAACAAAAGACTGTTTATTGCACCACAGTTGTCTCAAAGGTATTTCAGGTTAATATTTGACAATTTGATCTTAGTTTTAAAGTAAAAATAAATCTTTATGAAACTCAGCTTTTTGTAACTGTTTGAAAACTTCCTTGCCAGCACTATGGATCGAGATAAAGTCGGAGTCCCTACAGATGGAGATTCACATGCTATCACCTATCCACCTGCAATTGTAGTTTACATCATTGATCCTTTTACCTACGAAAAAAAGGATGAGAACAGCAGCTCATCCAGTTTGTGGACACTTGGACTTCTGCGCTGCTTCCTAGAGATGGTTCAGGTCCTTCCTCCAAACATCAAGAACATCATTTCTGTGCAGGTGAGCTGATGCTCCCAGAAAGGTGCTGGCTGGAGTGCCCTGGGCTTTGGCTGTGTTTTGGGGGGATAACACCCTCAGGGTGACAGTTTTTTTACTTTTCAAACATTACTTCCAGCTCTGCAGCTGTTAAATCTCAAGAGTTACAGTGTCTAGAGCAGTTTGGGTGCAACCAAAGCCAAATCCCGTTGTACATTCCAAACTCACCTGTCTTATCTCAGAGGAAATGTAGTGCCCACTGCCACGATGAGGGAAGTTTAGGAAAGCTGCTGGTCCCCGCTGTGGGCTCCAGGCAGTGCTCCTTCCCAACAGACACCCCGCTGCACTGCTGGCAGCGCCTGCACAGCTAGGTAGCAGGGGGCAGCTCTTGGGAGGAATCGCAGAGGTTATTTTGTCTTCTGAAGAAAAGTTTCAGTGAGAATAATTGCTTGAAGACCTACATAGCTTTGGAAGAAGGGAGATGAGTCATGAAGCAGAGAAATTTGATTGCAAAGTAAAATTCAAAAAGCAGTATGCCTAAAATCTACCTCAAAAGCAATTTAATCTGACGATGAAACAGTGGTTTACTTTTTCTCTCCCCTAATCTGTTCTAGATTGTCCCATGCCAGTACCTGCTCCAGCCTGTGAAACACGAAGACCGGCAGATTTACACTCAGCATTTAAAGTCTCTGGCATTTTCAGCTTTTACTCAGTGTCGGAGGCCTCTCCCAACTTCCACCAACGTGAAAACCTTAACTGGCTTTGGCCCAGGTTTAGCCATGGAAACTGCTCTCAAGAGCCCTGATGTGAGTATTGTGAAGGGGTTGTGTAAATATGCAGATCAGAGAGAGGTCCCTGTTTATTAACAACCGGCCTCTTTCATGTTCACTGAGTAGAGTTGTTAGCAAGAGCTGCTGCCCAAAACTTCATTGTCTGTTCTGTCATCTTCGCAGAGACCTGAGTGTATTCGGCTCTACACCCCTCCTTTTATACTGGCTCCAGTAAAGGACAAGCAGACAGAACTGGGAGAAACCTTTGGCGAAGCTGGCCAGAAGTACAACGTGCTTTTTGTAGGTTACTGTTTGTCCCACGATCAGAGATGGCTTCTTGCATCCTGCACAGACCTCTATGGAGAGCAGTTAGAAACCTGCATCATTAACATTGATGTACCAAACAGGTAAGAACCAAACTGGCCGTGTCATTTGTAGAATGTGGGTCTTGTTTCGTCGCCCTGGAGAATTAGTTTGGGTTTGATGCTGTAGGAATAACTGGCTTCTGTGGACTCACTGTGTTGCAGCCCTGGCTAAAGCAAAAGGATGTTTTCCATATTATGTGCATATTGTTTTGAGTTAAATTTTTAGAAGAACATTATTTAGTTTCATGTGCTTTTTGACTGTTACTGTATGTGTGTTCATACCTCCCCTCCACACTTACTGGCCTTTGATGTCAGCCTTAGTGAACATGATGAATTAAAAAACCCCAAACAAACTGAAATTGCAACTGATGTACTACAAGGCCAACACTCTTGGGTCCTGTGAATGTTCAGGTTAATAAAAATAAGTTCCAAATGTGGCATTAAACCCACCTTGTTGCAGGTGGGTTTGAGCTTTGTTTTCCCTTCTTTCTCACTTCTAGAGCTCGCAGGAAAAAGGGTTCTGCCCGCAGACTTGGTCTTCAGAAACTCTGGGAATGGTGCCTGGGCCTTGTGCAGATGAGCTCTTTGCCATGGAGAGTTGTAATAGGCCGTTTAGGAAGAATAGGACATGGGGAGTTAAAAGGTAACATTAGCATTTGTTTGGCTCTAAAACTTGATTTGAAGCTTTAATTTTTCAATAACACGAAGTGTCTGTGCCAGTTTCTGGGAAGAACCTCAATAATTCCAGAGTTCCTTTGTGTATTTTGTATTAACAGACCTGGTGTTTGCACCACACACACTGTGACATGTAAGACATTTGTTCTGCGGCAGGAACTGCTCTAGACAAACCTGTGTCCTTTGTGTCCTCAGACTGGAGCTGTTTGCTGAGCCGCCGAAACCTGCAGTCCCTGAGTAAGAGACTCAAAGACATGTGCAGGATGTGTGGGATCTCTGCCGCCGACTCTCCCAGCATCCTCAGTGCTTGCCTGGTGGCCATGGAACCACAGGGATCCTTCATTATTATGCCAGGTATGGGGAAGCTCTTTCTCTTTTTGGTACGTGAGGTGCTAGCTGAGGCTTTGCAGAACTGAGGAAACGCTGGGTTTGTCCCCACAGACTCCGTGTCGACGGGCTCCGTGTTCGGGCGCAGCACCACCCTGAACATGCAAACGTCGCAGCTGAACACGCCCCAGGACACGTCCTGCACCCACATCCTGGTGTTCCCCACATCTGCCTCTGTGCAAGTGGCATCATCAACTTACACCACTGAGAACCTGGATCTGGCCTTCAACACAAACAATGGTTCGTGCATTGCCTTTATTCTTGCCTAAAAACCAACCTAAACCCCCTCTATAATAAGAATAGACTGTTCATCCTAATGAACAGTTTCCATATCTATGGAAAATCACTGTATTTCAGAATGCATTGTTATATCCTGTACATAGTGAAACTGTAGGAACTCACTGGTCTTGTTCTTTTTCAAGATGGAGCAGATGGAATGGTAATCTTTGACTTGTTAGACACTGGAGATGATCTTGATCCTGATATTATAAATATTCTTCCTGCATCCCCTGGTGGATCTCCTGTGCATTCTCCAGGGTCCCACTACCCCCATGGAGGTGATATGGGCAAGGTAACTGTTGGAGTAAATGCAGTTGTGTGTGTGTGTGTTTTGTCTGGTTTGCCTGCATTCGCTGATTTCCTTTTGTGGAGTGAAAGGTTGTGAATGACTTGGACACTGGACTGTCATGTAATGCCTGGGTATTTCAAGATGCTTTGTGTTTCCAAAGCCACAGATAATTTCCCCTGAGTCGGTGCTCTCCTAACACGAACCCGTTCCCTGTTGTGTTGCAGGGTCAAGGCACAGATCGATTGCTGTCCACAGAATCTCACGATGAAGTCACCAACATTCTGCAGCAGCCACTGGCCCTTGGCTATTTTGTGTCAACTGCCAAAGCAGGTCCATTGCCTGACTGGTTTTGGTCAGCGTGTCCTCAAGCACAAAATCAGTGTCCCTTGTTCCTTAAGGTACCGTACAGCCGCCGTCCTGCCCAGGGATTGGAACTGGGAAACTGTTGTGTCTCGGGGGACAGCTCTGCTTTTGCTTCAGAGGATGTGAAATTCTCGAGATTTGGCTTTTTGTGTTCACTTTTTTATTTTTTGGGGTGGAGGGGAAGAAGAATGAATCATGGAAGTAGTAAATGTTCTGGAGGTTCTGTTTTGCTCGTGGTTTCTTCACAGTAGTCTGGACTCCTCTTTTTGGCTTTATGCTACAGGATTTTGTAAGAACAGGTTGAGTTTCTGGACATTTGTGGGAAGTGGAGGTAGAGAGGGAGGTGCACAAGTGCAGTATCATATCTCATTTGCACTGGGTAAAAAAAGCAATAATAAAAGAATCTCTTTCTGGAGTGCACAGAGCATAAAAGCTGGTTTTCCCCTGTTGACTGTTGCCAAGTCATAGCTGTTGTATCGTCTGTCTGGATATTGTCTGATCCCCTTATCATTTTATGGCACAGTGAAGACATCCTTGGCACATTTAAGGCCATACATCGGTATGCAGGGAAACTTTCTGTATTAACATTATTCACTTTTGACATAAATCAGCATCTCTAATACTCTGCTTTGTTTTCCAATGATGCAGATACATCTTCTGCAGCCTTCTTTGGGTCTGGATTAGCAGTTCCTCTTGGCCTAAGCTCAGCTGTGGCTTTGGTGTAGGATGTTATTTTGAAGAGAGGATTTATTATTTACCCTAAGCAGCTGTATATAAGAAATATAAATAGACCAGTCCTATGCAAAGCTATTGAACTTCCAAGTCTGTGTGTTACTAGACATCTGGGGTCACTTGAGTTGCTTTTTTTAATAATCACTTAATGTAGCAAAGGGATTAACACCCCCCAAATAGCACATTATTAGCTCTACACTTTTAGGAGAGACCTGTGTGAAAGGCTATAAAGAAAACCTTTATATTCTGATAATTCCTTGGTCTTGGCCTAAGGATAAGATTTGTTTTGGCTTTTGTGTCAGAGATGGAAGGCGACTGCAAGGTACTGGTCAGCAATATAGGGGGAAGGAAATACAGTGCAGTTGGAAGAGGCAGTAACTTCTGGTTTCTTCTTCCTCCCTCAGGCCTCTTTGCACCTCCACGTGCCTTCAGTGCAATCAGACGAGCTACTCCACAGTAAACACTCCCATCCACTTGATTCTAATCAAACTTCTGATGTGCTCAGGTATTTATGATTGATCACTCGCAAAAATATTGTGGATTTCATTTCAGTGTTGCTGCATGAAGCTCCATGTGTGTTAGTTTTCCCTCTGTGCTGCAGATATCCCTGTTGCATCCCAGAGACAGATAAATGGCTGTGCTTTAAGTGATTAGATGTCACAGAACAGTGGAATTCAAACCAAACATCTCTAAGCCCTTCTTTAACTAACCAGTGTTGAGTACAACTGCAAATGTCTGAAAGACAATGAATTTCTCAAACTAGAAGAGAGTTTGATGTCTAACACAGAAGGCAGTAATAGTTAAGCCAGAATTTTGCACAGCAATCTTGTGGAAAATCTGAAATGCTGAAGGAAGGAGCCCAGACTCCTGTAAACATAGGACACTTACTGAGAAAACATCAGATTGTTTTTCTTTCTATTTTTTTAATATATGAACCTCTTGATGTGAATTAAGCATAGACAATTACAATGACAGTTTTCCACTGAAAGCAAGTTTAGCTCTGAGCTGCTTGTAATAATTGGGAAGACATGTTATTTCAGAACTTTGGCAAACCTGTTTTATGTTTTTAATGCCAAAGAAACTGGATTATAGTAAATTAGGGCTGTAAAATCCTGGTGAGAGAATGTGTTGGCTTGACGGAAGGTTGTTTGTTTTTCAGGTTTGTTCTGGAACAGTACAATGCACTCTCCTGGCTAACCTGTGATCCTGCAACCCAGGACAGACGGTCATGTCTCCCAATTCATTTTGTGGTGCTGAATCAGTTGTATAACTTTATCATGAATATGCTGTGATCTTCATCTGAATTTTGCAAGACAAAAATGAGGAAAAGGGATATTTCACTGCAGGACTAAGTTATAATTCTTCTCAGTGCAAATTGTTTGTGATGGGGTATGAATCTTGTTACTTCCAGCAAATATTGTTCTGACTTGTGAGAGGGGCACCCACCGCCCTGTTGTCTTTGAGTCACTGACTATGGGGGACGCTTCAGAATGATGATCAGAAAGTGTATTATAACATTTTTAGTAGCAAAATTAACCATTTTTCCCCAGCCACAGTATTTGTGAAGAGTAATGAGCCATAGTACCCAGTCATGGTTAATGCATTTTAAAAGCATGGAGATGAGAAGAAACATGAGGAACAATTAAGTTTCAACCTATGGCTTCAGAACATCAAGATGTTCTTGTATTGGATTATAGTACTTAGTATTCAAAAATGCCTGCATCTCTTATTTATTGTAAGTTTTTAAATGTATAAATTGTCTTATATTTCTTAACCTCTTTTATAAAAATTTTCCTAGAAGGTTTATACTGCCTTCTTGCTTTAAAGCAATTGGTCTAAAATATATGTAATCGTCTTAATTAAAAGTTGCAGTAGGTTGCTTTTAGAGTATTATTTTTTTGTAAGGGGTGGGTGGGGACAGTAAATTTGTATTGTCTTGATGTACAGTTTAATGGGGATAGAGGGGTTAATGTCCATACCATTGTGTGTGGGGGATTTACAGCTAAGCTGTAGTTGCAGAGTACATGTACAGTAATGAAGTTCACTGTGTTTATATAAATTGAAAAGGTACCGGGTCTTACAGCATTTTATATCACACCTTTACAGAGTAACAATGGCAATATATAAGTGATATTGTAGGTGGTTTAACTTGTAGTGAGAATAAAACAAATAAACTCTTCAACTGAAGTTTGTGTTATGGTTCAGGGCTGTGGCTAGATTCTCAGGTCCACTTCCAGGACATGAGTCCTGCTGTTCTGAGAGCATGTGCTGTGCGTTGGTGTTCCCTGGATATCCTTGGCACTGCGCTCTCTGCATTGTTTGCTTCCACGAATCTGAGGCGGAACACACGGAAAACTCTGACCTTATCCAAAGTCTCCTGTAAGGCTGAAATTTAGCCCAGCTCTGACCATTTCACAAATGCAAAAATAGTCAATCTTGACTTTAAGATTGGTGTGTGTTTAACTAAAATGTGGTGTATATAGATTCTCAGTGAATTCTGGTATTCAGATTTTATCCAACTAGTAAAAAACAGCACGAAACCCTGAAGGTTTTCCTTTTCCATGTAGTTTTGGCACTGTGGTGTGAAGGTCCCACGGATCAGCGTCTGGCCTTCCCCAGGTTCGGTTTTCAGGCTCTGGCTGGGGCATGTGCCAAGGGGGCTTTGCCCTCCCCAAGGAAGGGACTGACAAACCACAAGGCTTTCCTAAACGTCTCCCTCTAGCTGCAGTCACCCTTTTTTTCTCAGTAGTTTCCTTCCTTCTTCCTAGCACATGCCAAATGTCTGATGCTGCTCTAAAATAGCCCCTACGGGTGCTGAAGGGCAGCTGCAGATGCTTTTTCTGGGTTCCTTATCTGACTGCCAGATGAAAAACTGAACTGCAGCGCTCACCGGAGCCTGTCACCATAACCCATGTCCTGGGTCTCAATGCTGTCTGTCTCACTGGTTTAAACCTGTAAAGGAGCAAGTCTTAAGATCCATTTGTGCACCCACTGTTAATCCTCTATAAGGAAGAATTTGCTTGCATTTACCAAACTTGCTGTGTTCATGAAAAATCTCATTTCGTAAATGCAAAATACCTGCCTGAGATGATTTTTCGTATGAACAGTCTCACTGAATCGTGTACATACAATATTAGCAACTTTTCTGGTTTTGTATAAAGAAGTTGTACAATTGGTGATGAAAATTTTCAGTCGTTTCTTCAAAACAACATGAGTGCAATCAGAAGTCAGCATATTTTGATAAACAGAGTTCAAAACTGGGTCTGTCCATGACTTTATCTCGGTAACGCACCGCAGATTAAATGGCACATTACTGTCTTACAGAAGGTTCTTTCTCATTTGCCTGAGATTTTTGAAGGGGAAAAGTGCTCCTAAAACTGGAATTTTCCAAGTGTATGTCCTTTTATTTTTGAGCTTTGTTGCTAAGTCGTCATTTTTAACCCTGGCTCAGTTATCCAAGTTCCAAGGGCTGGGTTTTGGTGTGGCTTTGTTTGTGTTAAATCTGACTTGTATTCCTAAAGGTAAGTGAATCAGCTTCCTGAATGTTGGTGTAACTGTATTCTGTTACCTGGACCAGCCTTCCCTGTGAAACTGTCCTACTGTGAAAGCTGCCAGTTTCCCACTCCCCACCTCAAATGCAATCAAAGTAAATGGTAATAGTATAACCACTATAAAAGATTAGAGGGGCCGTTTCTGGAGTGATAGTCACAGCCGGCAAATGTACATATCAAACCTGCCAGCACCATGGAGCCAACTGCTATATTGGGCATACGTTTTGTTGTTAGCTACTTTCATTTAACTATTTTAAGTGCACATAATAGCGGGTTTATAAATAAAATTGTCACAATCCAGTAACTCGGGTTGTTTAGCAAGTACAAGCTTAAAAAGTTGAAAACTTCAGCTACAGCTTTACGAAATGGTCTTGCAAGAAAATGTTCCTAGCAGTGCTTTAAGTAGCTGTGGAGGTTTATCTCCTCCAGTGAAAGAAGAGTCCGAGGTCCTTCCATTCCAATTGACAGTATGTGTTTTAACCCAGATATCACTCTATTTAAGCCTTTTAGTCACCTTTGACTCACTACTATTTGAATTAGGTTACTGAAAACCCCGTTGCTAGACCAGCAAGGCCACCAGCTGTACTTGTAACAACCCTTTTAAAGTAGCTGTAACACTTAGAACTTTCTAACATTCTCTGAAATAATTAAACATAAATGGATTTATATTTAAATCCTCAGCTATGTTCTTACCTAGCTGTCAGTTATGGCGCAGATTATTGTATTTCTATATTTACCTCTGATGGTAATTTTAACTTGGTGTGTTGCTATGAAGACTTGGCAATGTCTTTAATCAAGCACTATTTGTTAATACTGTAATATCCAAATATTACATTGCATTATTTTAAAGCTTTCAAAAATAAGAGTAAAACATTTTAAAAAAAATGCTATTGCACCATATAATTTGCTGCACAACAGTATGGCACCGCATATCAGTCTGTTTGGGTAGTGATGCTGCATAAACCTTGTTTTGATCTGGGTTTCTTTGGAGAATTCATTCATTAGTGACATTGTACAACGTTACTGTCTCTCAACCTCCAGCTGGGAAGGTGGTTTTGTTTTATTATGGTTTTTGTTGTGGTTTTATTTTTTTTTAAAGTAAAGGACCCAGGACTATGCTTCGTACTTAAAGGGGTTTTTTATTATTATTTGTGGGTGTACTTTTTATTTTCAGTGGAGTAAAGCTGAATTTACAGTAAAACTGGATTTGGGACCTACCACAATCCTCAGGGTCACTTTTTCAGGATGTTACTCATCGAGCTTTAGGTTTTTCCAAGTCAACTGGACGTGAGGACCTTGCAGAGCACCGGGCTGGGGGGATGCAGCCTGTGGCCTCGTGACTGGACATGTCACCCTGCCCACCCCATGGCACGGCTGGACACCCCGAGGAGCCACTCCGACACCACTGGGCATGGCTGGAGGCACTGGAGAGCTGTTCCAACACCGCTGTGACACAGCTGGGTGCACTGGGGAGCTGTTCCAGCACTGCTGGGCACAGCTGGACACACCGAGGAGCTGCCCTGACACTGCTCTGGCACGGCTGGACAGGTCCAGGAGCTGCTCCAACGCCTCTGGAATGGCTGGACAGGTCCAGGAGCTGCTCCAGCGCCTCTGGAATGGCTGGACAGGTCCAGGAGCTGCTCCAATGCCTCTGGCACAGCTGGACAGGTCCAGGAGCTGCTCCAACGTCTCTGGCACAGCTGGACAGGTCCAAGGGCTGCTCCAACGTCTCTGGCACAGCTGGACAGGACCAGGAGCTGCTCCAACACCTCTGACACAGCTGGACAGGTCTAAGAGCTGCTCCAATGTCTCCGTCACGGCTGGACAGGACCAGGAGCTGCCCTGGCAGGGCTGGACATGCCGGGGAGCCTCGCGCAGCCGCCACCCTGGGCCGAGCCGCCGTCGCACTCATCGTGACAAACACAGAAATAAAAGGCGATTTAAGGAACAAACACTATTGCTGCCGAATGCCATAAACACTGAGTTGTACAAATTGTGATCGAGGAAATGAAACGTAAAAAAAAAAAAAAAAGTTTATACTTTTTAAAAAAAAACAAAAACAAAAATAATTTCAAATGGAATAAATTATTCATGAAGCCTTGATTGTGGTGTGGGTTTATTGAGGGGGTGGGTGCCCCCCAGCCTTCCCCCCTCTTCAGCCTTTCTCCCTTAGCCTCTCAGCCTTCCTCTTCCTCAGTGTTCCTCAGCCTTCCTCCTCCTCCTCCTCAGTGTTCCTCCTCTTCCTCAGTGTTCCTCCACCTTCCTCCTCCTCCTCCTCAGCCTTCTTCCTCAGTGTTCCTCAGCCTTCCTCCTCTTCCTCAGTGTTCCTCCTCCTCCTCAGCCTTCCTCCTCTTCCTCAGTGTTCCTCAGCCTNCTCCCTCCGCCCTCCCCATCCATTCCCCTCCCTCCGCCCCTCAAACCTCCCTGCCCTCCTCTTTCCCCTTCCTGCCGTGACGCCACTTCCCGCTTCCCCCGGGGTGGCGGCGGGAGCCGAGAGGGGCCCTGAGAGCCCTGAGGGGCCCTGAGGGAGCCGTGAGGGGGCTCCGAGAGGGCCCTGAGGGCCGTGAGGGGGCTCCGAGGAGACCGTGAGGGGCCCTGAGAGCTCTGAGGGAGCCNGAGACCGTGAGGGACCCTGAGAGCTCTGAGGGAGCCGTGAGGGGGCTGTTAGAGGACCCTGAGAGCCGTGAGGGAGCTCTGAGGGGGCCGTGAGGGACCTTGAGGGAGCTCTGAGAGGGCACTGAGAGCCGTGAGGGGGCTCCGAGGAGACCGTGAGGGACCCTGAGAGCCGTGAGGGGCCCTGAGAGCTCTGAGGGGTCTGTGAGAGCTGTGAGGGGACCCTGAGAGCCGTGAGAGCTCTGAGGGGCCCTGAGAGCTGTGAGGGGGCCGTGAGGGACCTTGAGGGAGCTCTGAGGGGTCTGTGAGGGACCCTGAGGGGGCCCCGGGGGCGCCGCCGCCGCCATGTCGGAGTGCCCCGCGCTGCAGTTCGTGAGCCCGTTCGCCTTCGAGGCCATGCAGAAGGTGGACGTGGTGCGGCTGGCGGCGCTCAGCGACCCCGAGCTGCGGCTGCTGCTGCCCTGCCTGGTGCGCATGGCGCTCTGCGCGCCCGCCGACCAGAGCCACAGCTGGGCGCAGGACAAGAAGCTCATCCTGCGGCTGCTCTCGGGCGTCGAGGCCGTCAACTCCATCGTGGCCCTGCTCTCCGTGGACTTCCACGCGCTGGAGCAGGACGCCAGCAAGGAGCAGCAGCTGCGGTAAGGCGGGGAGCGGGGGGGGGGGGCGGGGGGGGCTCCTGCCCC